>SJYC01049867.1:0-26606 GCA_006408675.1 Madoqua kirkii | reverse complement strand
GCATATTTGACGTTATTGATATTTCTCCTGGCAATCTTGATTCCAGCTGTGTTTCTTCCAGTCCAGCATTTCTCATGATGTACTCTGCATATAAGTTAAATAAGCAGGGTGACAATATACAGCCTTGACGTATTCCTTTTCCTATTTGGAACCAGTCTGTTGTTCCATGTCCAGTTCTAACTGTTGCTTCCTGACCTGCATACAAATTTCTCAGGAGGCAGGTCAGGTGGTCTGGTATTCTCATCTCTTTCAGAATTGTCCACAGTTTATTGTGATCCACACAGTCAAAGGCTTTGACATAGTCAATAAAGCAGAAATAGATGTTTCACTGGCACTCTCTTGCTTTTTTTATGATCCAGTGAATGTTGGCAACTTGATCTCTGGTTCCTCTGCCTTTTCTAAAACCAGCTTCAACATCAGGGAGTTCACGGTTCACGTATTGCTGAAGACTGGCTTGGAGAATTTTGAGCATTACTTTACTAGCATGTGAGATGAATGCAATTGTGCTGTAGTCTGAGCATTCTTTGGCATTGCCGTTTTTGGGGATTGGAATGAAAACTGACCTTTTTCAGTACTGTGGCCAATGCTGAGTTTTCCAAATTTGCTGGCATATTGAGTGCAGCACTTTCACAGCATCATCTTTCAGGATTTGAAATAGCTCAGCTGGAATGCCATCACTTCCACTAGCTTTGTTCATAGTGATGCTTTCTAAGGCCCACTTGACTTCACATTCCAGGATGTCTGGCTCTAGATGAGTGATCACACCATCGTGAT
Organism: Madoqua kirkii; assembly: GCA_006408675.1. NCBI lineage: Eukaryota > Metazoa > Chordata > Mammalia > Artiodactyla > Bovidae > Madoqua > Madoqua kirkii. The sequence continues at coordinate 25,832 of SJYC01049867.1, read as the reverse complement.
TACCTGGGTTGTGAATATCTTTTTTGTACAGTTCTTCTGTGTATTCTTGCCACCTCTTTTTAATAACTACAGTAATGCAAGCTAAATGGTTGACTAAAATGTAATCATTTAGCAGTATATGCATATATCAAATCCTTATTTTGTATACCTTATACTAATACAATATTATATGTCAAGTATGTCTAAATAAAACTAGGGAAGAAAGTCACTCTTGTGGGAAGTAGTCTAAAGTATAGGAAAGAGCAGTTACAAATTCTCTAGGTTTTATTTCAGTTTTTACTATATATTCAAAATTGAAGAAAGTGTAGTGTTAATGTGGCCTAGAAAGAATACAGTGTGATCACTGTGGTGTGTACCATGTTGTATGTTGTTGTTTTTGTAAAGCATGTGTGGTTTCCTTGGTGTAAAGTAATTACATGTTAGAGATTTTTAAGTGGATTTTAACCCATCAACTAAAATCAGGCTTCAGTTCATCTGATTTGAAAAGTTACTCTTTATCTTTTATTCATATGTAATTTTTTATTAACCTATGATCAGTTGATAGAATTTATATCAGGTGTTTATTTACTATAAGAACAATAACCTGATTCTAGATTAAGCCATTTAAGTTTAATTTCTCATTGTTTTTCTTTCATGATATTAATGCAGCTAAGTATATCCTCAGCACTATATTTCAGATGCTTTTTTTGGCCTGCTAGTATTCATCATTGGTCTTTTAAAAGTCACTAAATCAGTTCCTACTGACTTTAATATGTAATAGGGCAGACATGCTATGTAAAATGTTTTAAACTATGTAGTATTTTGCATATACTATATATAGTGTATCTGTAAGCAATGGAGCATAAAAATATTTCTGAAACCACCATTGTACATAAGAAATTTAGAACTAACATTATGTTAATGCTGTATGAACATTGGTGGAAATAGAGATACTTGTTTGCTTTTGAAACTGGCCTATCTTCAAATGTTATTGGTAAAACACATAGTTATAGACTCGGCAGAACATGAATGTGTACTGAGTGTGTGAGGAGTGGAAAGATTTCTCAACATTATGTATTCATAAAAGATAGCTTTCTAAGCAAATGAGAAGGTTGGTTGCAGGACAATTCAGTAATCTATGTACATGTATGTATCTTATTCCCTGGGAGGGAAGAAATAGGACAGGCACTGTGGTCAGCAGTGCGGTGGAGAACTTGTTCAGTGGCAGGAGGTTTTGTCCACAGAAACATGAAGGCTCACTCGGCTGGGTCCCTGCAGTATATTTTATAAGGAAGCCTGTGTGTAAAAATAGATGTGAATGAAACTTCTTTTAGGGCACAGGGTCCTATGGTTGTTACAGAGCCACTTTGTTTTAATGGAAAGAAAATATGAAAAGCTCTCCATTTGGAAGCAAGTCTTAGGGGAGTGGCTTTCAAAAAGTATCTTTTTGTGCACTGTTACTAGTAAGCATCCAAAACAGCTGTGTTTTCTAACCACACTGATTAAGTAACTGTCTTAATGAGCATTTCTCAAATGCTGTTAGGGTATACTTCTTTTAGAATACTAGAAATCATATATAATGATTTGGTACAGTTTTTCTGTGAATTTTGGCAGATAATTCAATATTTGAAACAAAAGATGAAGTTGAAGGAAATTGTATTGAAGTTCTAGGTAATCTTTGCTATTTACCCTTTAAAAAAATCATGATACACCCAGTCCAGAGTTTTCATGTTATTGTCAATGACAAGAAAATGTTTTTATTTCTATGGTATTTATAAATGCTATATTTACAACTCTCTCTGTAACATCAGTGGAGTTTCTGAAATTTGAGTTTATAAAAAGAATATGGAATTAAGGTAATATATGACTATTACAGTATTCAAGTAGTATATATATAAAACTACCACTGCTAGTTTAAATCAGTTGAAGTAAAGTGAAGTTGCTCAGTTGTGTCCGACTCTTTGTGACCCCATGGAGTGTAGCCCGCCAGGCTCCTCTGTCCATGGGATTCTCCAGGCAAGAATACTGGAGTGAGTTGCCCTTTTTAATTTAAAGTTTGTTTTCCTTGTGACAGGACTAACGAGAACAACCCTATTTATTGCAGGAAGGTCTGTGTTATGGATTATCTACGTCTTGGAGCTCAGGTTAGATACAGTGAATGGAAGCTACTCTGTTAGCAGTGTCATACTCTGAAGTTAAAAATGAGGAAAACTTTGAATGCTTTCTTGACCTCCATAGTGAAAGTCGAAGTCGCTCGTCATGTCCGACTCTTTGCAATCCCATGAATTCTCCAGGCCAAAATACTACCATTTCGCTTCTCCAGGGGATCTTCCCAACTCAGAAATCAAACCAGGGTCTCCTGCATTGCAGGGATTCTTTACCAGCTGAGCTACCAGGGAAGCCCAAGAATAAGTATATTTTCTTTACCATAAAATTGCCAGTAACTTTATTCTCTTATGTGAAATTATTTACCATTTCAAATGAAAAGTCCATAGGGCTCAAAATAAATGAAACCTAACACATTTAAACACACATAACCCCTAACCTCTGCTCCATACCTTTCTTGCCTCTCCTTAGAGATTTCTGCCTTTTCCTATATAGCATGCCTGCCAACAAACCTTCTAGCATGGTAAAATGTTTTCAATTTATATGCTCTTTCCAGCTCTATGTCAGAAACCCTTCAAGTTACTTCAGATCTCAAAGCAATGATGGCAAGCCTTCAACACTCACTTCTTTTAAAATAAGTTTATATGCATTTGTGTAATACATTTTGTGGTTCTCTGGCTTTGAGGCCTCTGCCACAAATGAAACAGACCTCTCATACAAAATACATTTTAACATATGCATGCTTATACACACGAATGAGAAAGTATGTAATACAAGAAGTCCTAATGTGAAGACTTAAATACTGAACAATATCTTACAGGTTACAAGCTTTCACATATGTTCTGTCGTTTGTTCAGTATGACAGTATTGTGAGGAATAAGGGGATTTCTGTTTTCTAGCAAGAACTGATGCTAAGAGGGATTAACTGTGGTAGTGATGGAATCTGTGATCCTTAGTGTAATGTACTTTTTATTAGACCACACTAAAAATTCTATTTTAAAACCCAGCAAGATGACACTGTTTATTAATAGAAGTGTTGAATTAAGAATTGCTGAATCTGTCTGTAATTTAGCCTATGAGGCCAACACTTCTAGCTACTTGAATAATGATTCTAGCAGCTAATATATTAGAGTCTATATTTGCACACTGCATAGTCTTTGTCCATTGAAGGAAAATGTAACATTAATTGATTTATCTGATTTTGCTTTTAGAAAACTCTATTTTCTTTTTGATGAGAGGTGATTGATCTTAACAATGGAAGGTATTTATTGCATTTCAGATGAAAATTTTATCTGCCAGATGAGTATCTCAGTCTTTTACGGTTTCCCCACTCTAGGATTCCACTGACTGTCTTCTCCTTCCAAGATCAATGCCGTTGCAAACTTAAGAAGCCTCACAGTATTGGGAGAGGTGTGTCCGGTCCTGGTGCTTTCCCATGTAATCCACTGCATCTGCCTCTGTAAGGACTGCCCTCCTGTTTACTCAGTCCGTGGTCTAAGCTATTCTAGAACACAGTCAACAGCGTTTATGGTATCTGTAAATGTAGTATCAGCACAGATAATACAACTTACTTCGTTCATCCCATCAATGTCAGTTGTCTCTATTGTGTGCCAGGCGCGGTTACAGATGCTTTGGATTTTATAGTGACCATGACAACGTACCTGCTTCCAAGTGCTGATGTTTAGAAGGAAACGGCTAATAAATACAAAACAGAGATCATCAAATCAGACATGACCTGAAGAAGATGTTAGAAAAGTTGGCAGTTACTTTTCTTAGGATGGCCACAGAACTGAAATCTAAATAATGAGAATAAGGTAGAGGGACAAGTGAAGAGACTGTGAGATTAAAGGAGTGTGTTGTGCTAGGGGCTAAAGAGAGCACCAGCATTCAGAGGACATATTGGGCAAAGGGGAAAGTGATAGCAGATGAGGTCAGAGAAGTAGGCAGAGGCTGAAGCACGCGGGCCACAGTAGCTAGTGTGGTTTTGTTTGTAACTGGAGGTTTTAAGTAGGAAAGTAGTGTGTGATTTACACTTTGCAGATATTTCTTTGGTTGCTGACTGGAGTACTCCATCTGAGGCAGGACGTATGGAATCAGTATCCTGAAGAGGAGACTGGTCTATGAGTTTCTGCAGGACTGTAATTTAGTCTAGAATTTTTGCAGTGGAAATGCTGAAAAGTGGTTCAGTTTGGGATATAGTTTGGATATAGTACTACCAAGTCGTGATATAATGTCTTGGATCTAAGACCTGAGAGAAAGAGAGGAATTAAGGAAGCTCTAACGATTTATTAGATCTAATTTATTAAGAAAGATCTAACAATTCCCTAGTGAAGGACAGGGAAGCCTGCCATGCTGCAGTCCATGGGGTTGCAAAGAGTCGGACGAGACTGAGCGACTGAACCACAAAAATAATTTTTGAACAGAAAGTATCTCTTGTAAAGGGTTAAAATGGTAACAGCTTACCTGGCTGGTTTGCCTTCATTCACTTGTTCATTGTTGTGGAAATGTGAAGTATCTTGATAGAATCAGCACTTTGCACTCAAATTGTTTCCTAGAAGTTGCTGCTTCAGTTGGTTCAAATACACCCATTAGCCAGAAGAAGAGAAAATGGGATACATGGTGGAATGCACTTTTCAATTTCAAAATGATTTTCAGAAACATTATTAGGATTCATATTTTGAATATCTGTTGTAGAACTGTGATCAAAGTGTCAGTTCACTAGAATGGTTTTCTGATGATCGTATTTACCAAGAACATTGTAAAGAACATTGTTCGTATTTGTGCTATGAGTTTGAAAGACGTGATATGGTAATAATAACCTATTTTAGGATAGCACATATAATCATGAAACATTGGTTTATGTTTTATCATGACTAGCATAGATTTGTGATTGTGTTTTTTGGGTCATAAGCACACTTGACAGTATGTCAGGGCCCCTTGTACAGTCAGTGTGTAACAGTGTATCATTGCTCATTTTATAGAACGTAACTTCATTATATGCTGGTTGATATTTGTGTCTTCTAATTTAGAACATTTTCTTCATACATATCATATATTTGATTTTGTAATCTTAATGAGAAATTAAACTCCAAATGATAATAGAAAAAATAATTCAGTTATTACACAAAAGTATAGACTAGAATATCCTTGTAGAGCTGTACTTTTGTAAAGTTACCAAATAACTTTGTGTCCATACTGATTCCACCCACTTTAAGCATGATTTCTCACTATTTCTTAGTCCAGGTACTTTACATATTATATTCTCAGTTTTGTTACTCATTAAAATGAGTAACATTATTCATTTTTTGAAATACTTTTCCTTTAATGTTCATATAATTCTTAGATAATGTTCAAAGTTGTTCCTATAATGTCTATATTATTTTAGATAATAATAATTGCCAGATTACTCTGGATTTCATTTAAAAAATGAGTGAAGTATACTGTAGTTATATGTGTATATAGTCTGTGCTTTTAAAAATGAAAGGCAAACTTTTCTTAACTAAATTCTTAAAATTATCCGGAGTCCAGGTTATTACTTCTTTCTCTGTGGCCAGTTAAAAAAGGAGTAGTAATCTGTGGGGTCGCAAAGAGTTGGACACGACTGAGCGACTGAACTGAACTGAGTACTCTCTAGGATCAGGACACCAGTTAGCTTTGTTTGTAAAACAAAATGAAAAGAAATATTTGATTCCAAACTGAGAAGAACCTATTTCTCATTTAACTTATTTTTTTCTCATGTGTTTCACTTGATTAAAAAAATAAAAATTATAAACGCAAATTTATTTGTCAGTTAATCTCTTCAAGTCTGAAATGTTCAACTAGTTATCTGAAGTTATCTGATTGAAAACATGGAGGGGGAAAACCCAGAATTTCTCCATTTCTCATGACCAAATCCTACATGCTTTTCTCTCAGTATGTGGATCTGAGAGGGAAACCCAGCTTGCTTTATTATTCATCTTTCCTTTTGAACTGGATGATAAATGCTGAGCCATCACATCAAGCCTATTCTGAAGTTGTCCTGAGTAACAATAAACTCTTTGTGATGAAAATAGCACAGGGTAGCTATTTACAAAGTTAAAAATCCTGAACTTACTTATTATCTATATTACAATGTACTTTGCACATCAGCAGTCTTCTGTTTATTAACTGGGAAAATATAAATTAAAATGGATTATCTTAAATAGAATAAAGTTTTTCATTTTCAGTCTTGTACTTTAACCACCAAACCACTCAAATAATTAAGTTGGTGGATGAGATGCCTGCTTTTATGCACATATATTGCCTGATGTGTTCTACACTTTTTATTAGGGGTGGTAATAATTAATTGTCTTTTATCTGTGTGTTACTTTCTACTTGATGACACTTTTTTCTATGTCAAAGATTATCTTGCAGAAATAACCTGACCACAGTGGAAGGAACCCCTAGAGTAAAGGAAAGCACCCTAAGATTCAGATGAATTAATTAATGAAGAGGGTGTCTTCAGTGCAGAGGCAACAGGAAGGCAGGACCAGAAGCATTTACCCCAGGAGGTTATATATGGGATGATTGGAGACATTCCTAGAGACAAGGAGGCACTGCCATTTATTTAAGAGAGAGGCTATTTCACTCAGAGGGCTCATGCTGGAATTAACTGGTGTCATTTTGAAGGAGGGTTTTGCTAATTGGCATCTCCCAATTGTATATAATGCCAACACCTTTTTGTTTTAATTATTTCCCGTAAGCATAACTCAGTAAAGCAAAACTCATTGCAGGTTTATAAAGATTTAAGAGGAACTGTTGCAATTTAATTGGTTTCCAAAAGCCCTATGTGAACCAAAACAGTTGGTTGGTATTATTTGTATAATGTTTTGTTGCTTGACGTTGCAAGCATTATGTTCATGTATTGTGGTGATGGCCTGCTGAGTAATTGCAAGGTTCATTATACTACCAAGACTGTCAAGGGGCATTTATGGATATTCATGTGCAGTGAACCCTTGAACTTGAACTGGTCATTCTTCTCTCCCATGTCTGAAATTGTGTTTACTCTAAATGGCAGGAGAAACTTTAATTATGAAACTAGTAAAGAGGAAAAATTACCTAAGTTAAAGTTTAAAGTGATAAAAAGTGATAAATGTATTTTAAAATGTACCTGCAATTTTTCCTTTCTACTATTAAAATGTTATAGTATTGACACATAATTGCATGTTAATAAATATATATATGCTTACCCACACATACCTCTTGAGTTTTGCTTTTTAAGTTTCTTTAATATTTCAAAAGTTTTTGAATCAATGTACAATGCTTGGATCATATTTTTAAATTTCATATTAATATTTTTATTAATATGTTGCCTGTAAATAGAATTTCTAAAGTATGAATAATGGATTTCTAACTTTTTACATTGAAATATATTTTGGGTGCACATTTGCCATGAAACAGTATGTCTTTAAAAAGCTTAGATTTATGAGCTTCTTTGAGAGTACAGATGACATTATTTTGTTAGAGGGATTTCTTTATGAGTATCCCTCCACTAGACTTTTAAATTCTTGAAAATAGAAGCATTCTATTAATTAATCTATGTATCCTGTCTCCAAGTGCTCAATGCATAGTGCCTGTTCAGTGAAATCTTGTGGACCTTAATTGAAGAGAGCTGAGAGAAAAGCAGGAATATAAGAGAAAATTGTAATTGAAAATACAGATACAAGTGGGACATGGAGCACGTGGAGACTGGTGGCAAGAGATGGACTTGGAGAGTGAGGCAGAGCAGATGCTTCTGGTGCAGGTGCTTGGATCAGATAGAGGCAATGTTTTGGAGCCACTACAGGATTTTAAGCAGTTAATCACTCTTCACAGTGTTATGGAGGATGGGAATGGGGCAGGAGTAGATCAGCTCTCTGATTCACCCTGGCTGGAATATGGTATTTTGGAAGCCTGAGTTGGACAAAGGTTGTTTCCCCTACCCACCCCCCTTAAAAAAAAACAAACCTCTTTAAAAAATTAATTTTGGTAAAATACACATGCAGCAAAATTTTGCTACCTTAATGATTTTTACATGTTACGATTCAGTAGTGTTAAATACGTCCACATTATTGGGCAAAGTTGAAAGTCAGTCTGCTCAGACAGTTGTACCATAATACTTTACACTGAGTGACTTAAGCGGCCACAGACAAATATATTTCATAGTTCTGGAGTCCTGAAAGTCCAAGATTATGGTGCCAGAACATTCGGTTCCTGGTGACGACCCCCTTCCTGGAGTTAGACTGCAGTCTCCTTATAGAGCAGAGAGAGACAGAGAACACAACAGAGTTAGCTCAGATCCCCTTCCTCCTCTTATAAAGACACTAATCCCATTATGGGGGCCTTACCTTCATGACCTCATCTAAGCTTGATTATCTTCAAAAGGCCCCACCTTCAAATACTGTCACATTGAGGGGTTATGGCTTCATCATATGAATATTATAACAGCATTTATATTTTTGTGACTGGTTTATTTCACTCAGTATAATGTCTTTAAGGTTCATCCATTCTGTAGTATATGCCAGCATTTCCTTTCCTTAAAAGCCTGAATAATACATCATCATGTGAACATTCCATGTTTTGTCTATCCATTCATCTACTGTAGAACTCTTGAGTTGCTATTACCTTTTAGCTCTTGTGTATAATGTTACTATGCACATGGGTGTGTAACTATCCTCTCAAAATTCTGCTTTCAATTCATTTGGCTATATATCCAGAAGTAGAATTGTTAGATTATAAAGTAATTCTGTTTATGATTTTTGTAAGAGTTACTCTTCTCCGTACCAGCTGTACCATTTTACATTCCCAACAACAAGGGTTTCAGTTTCTTCACATCCTCTCCGATAATTATTTTGTTTTTGTTGAGAATAGCTATCCTGTTGGGTATGAGATGATATCTCACTGTGATTTTAATTTACGTTTCCCTAGTGATTAGAGATGTTGAGCACCTTTTTATGCACTCATTGGCCATTTATATATCTTCTTTGAAGAAATGTCTATGTAAATTCTTTTCCCATTTTAAAAAATTAGATTGTGTTTTGTTTTTGTTGTTGCTGCTGCTAAGTCACTTCAGTTGTGTCCAATTCTGTGCGACCCCATAGACGGCAGCCCACCAGGCTCCACCGTCCCTGGGATTCTCTAGGCAAGAACATTGGAGTGGGTTGCCATTTCCTTCTCTGATGCGTGAAAGTAAAAAGTGAAAGTGAAGTTGCTCAGATGTGTCCGACTCTTAGCAGCCCCATGGACTACAGCCCACCAGGCTCTTCCGTCCATGGGATTTTCTAGGCAAGAGTACTGGAGTGGCTTGCCATTTCCTTCTTTGTTGTTGATGAGTTCTAGGCATTCTTACATATTCTGACTAATAGTCCTTTATCAGATATATGATTTACATGATTTCTTCCATTTCATAGGTTGCTTTTTCATGCTATATTCGGTTGCTTTTTCATGCTGTTGATTGTATTCTTTGATGCACAGAGGTTTTGAGTTTTATGTTTACTTTATCTATTTTTTTAAATTGCCTATGCTTTTGAAATCATATCCAAAGAATCATTGCCCAATGAAGTAATGTGAAATGTTTCCCATATGTTTTCCTTTAAGAGTCTTATAATTTTAGTTCCTGTGATTAGTTCTTTGATCCATTTAGAGTTCATTTTTGTATATTGTATAAGGTAGGGGTTCATCTTTACTTTGTACATGTGGATATTCATATTTTCCCAAAACCACTTGTTTAAAAGACTGTCCTTTCCTTACTGAATGGTCTTGGCAGTCTTGTTGATGCTCCCTGCTGAAGCAAAGGAAGAAGAGGGACTTTGATGCATGGAAATGAGAGAAGGACTTAAGAGACAGAATCTTGGAGAGACACCAGAAACTTCCTCAATAAGATAATCTTGGAGGCAAGTTCAGGAAAATGATGTGGAACCTTGTCAGATCAAAAGCACAAAAGGGAAGATTTAGAGCAACTTCCAGAGCCAGAAAGAGTGAGAAAATAATGTTTTGTTTTAAAAAAATATGGGAAGTAAACAAGGAGGGAGGTGTAAAAAGTGTGGAAAAAGATGAATGACAGGCAGTTCACCTGAAGGAAATAGAAAGTGTCCTATGGAAGACAGTAGGCATACATGGTTATAATGAAGGGTGAGGTAATAAGATATGTGTCATAGACATGATACCTGTCAAGTACTATGGAAGTGTGGAAAAGGAAACAATTATTTCTACCCAGGGAATCAGTTGGGTCTTCCTGGATATATTGCTCAAAATTTCAGGTTGAAAGCAACAGAAACCAACTATGATTAATTTATACAGAAAACAAAGCTACTAAGAGGATATTTGCTAGTTCATAGATTATCCAGGAAGAAATCTGGATTCATCCAGGAGGTAATGTAATTCTGACTGAGCTATTTCAAATCCTAAAAGGTGATGCTGTGAAAGTGTTGCACTCAGTATGCTGGCAAATTTGGAAAACTCAGCAGTGGCCACAAGATTTGAAAAGGCCAGTTTTCATTCCAGTATCAAGGAAGGCAGTGCCATAGAATGTTCAAACTACCACACAGTTGCAATCATTTCACATGCTAACCAAGGTAATACTTAAAATCCTTCAAGCTAGAGTTATACTAATAGTTTGTGAACTGAGAACTTCCATATGAACAAGCTAAATATAGAAAAGGCAGAAGAACCAGAGATCAAATTGTCAACATTTGTTGGATGGTGGAAAAAAGCAAGGGAATTCCAGAAAAACATCTAGTTTTGCTTCATTGACTATGCTTAAGCCTTTGACTGTGTGGATCATGACAGACTGGAAATTCATCAAGAGATGGGAATACCAGACCACCTTTACCTGCCTCCTGGGAAATCTGTACACAGATCAAGAAGCAGCTGTTAGAACTGGACATGGGGCAACAGGCTGGTTCAAAATTGGGAAAGGAGTATATCAAGGCTGTGTATTGTCACCCTGCTTATTTAACTTCTATGCAGAGTACATTATGCGAAATGCTGGCCTGGATGAAGCTCAAGCTGGAATCAAGATTGCCGGGAGAAATGTCAGTAACTTCAGATATGAAAATGACACCACCTTAATGGCAGAAAGTGAAGGGAACTAAAGATCCTCTTGATAAGATTGAAAGAGAAGAGTGAAAAAGCTGACTTAAAACTCAGCATTCAAAAAATTAAGATCATGGCATCCGATCCAATCACTTCATGACAAATAGATGGGGAAAAAGTGGATGCAGTGACAGACTGTTTTCTTGGGCTCCAAAATCACTGCAGAGGGTGACTGCAGCCATGAAATTAAAAAGACGCTTGCTCCTTGGAAGAAAAGCTATAACAAACAAAACTAGACATTGCATTAACATCAGAGACATCACTTTGCTGACAAGGGTCTGTCTAGTCAAATATATGATTTTTCTAGTAGTCACGTATGGATGCGAGAGTTGGACCAGAAAAAAGACTGAGTGCTGAAGAATTGATGCATTTGAATTGTGCTGGAGAAGACTCTTGAGAATCCCTTGGACTGCAAGCAGATCAAACCAGTCAGTCCTAAAGGAAATCAACCCTGCATATTCATTGGAAGGACTGATGCTGAAGCTGAAACTCCATTAGTTTGGCACCTGATGCAAAGAGCCAACTCATTGCAAAAGAACCTGATGCTTGAAAAGGTTGTGGGCAGGAGGAGAAGGGGAAGACAGAGGATGAGATGGCTGGATGGCGTCACCGATTCAATAGACATGAGTTGGAGCAAACTCTGGGAGATGGTGAAGCCTGGTGTGCTGCAGTCCATGGGGTCTCTGAGAGTTGGACACGACTGAGCAATTGAACAACAACCAGGAAGAAATGAGAACCAAGTTTGGAAGAGACACTACCTAGAACTGTATTTAAAATTGCAGCCCACGGTTCACCTTGGAAGAAGGACAGCGGTGTCACCAGTTCAGCGTGGGCATTCTCACTCACCTGCTCACGTCTTCAACCCCAGGCCCAGCTGTTACACCTGCACCTGGTGCTGCTGCCGCCTTTGGAAGCGCTGCTCAGAATGTATGCCCTGAGCTTTTTGGTAGCTCTGTGTAAAGTCTGGGAGAGGCACATCTGATTCGGAAGATTTTGGTCCTATAGTCGTGTCCTAGCTTCTAGAGAGGCAAAGAAAGTGAATCTGTGCAATTTTTTACCTTCTATTTTGGTAGAGTTCTGTCTCAAACAAATGGAAAATGCCTAACACTCAAGAAATGAGAAGAGCTTAAAGCTAGGTGATTGCAAAGCATGGTAACATCCACAGAGTTGAGAGAGGTAGGATTTGGAGTGCTGTAGAAGTGATAATAGTATTTAGGTTTGCATTTGTAGTTGGAAATAGGGGAGTGGTGGTTCAAAAAAATAGGTTTAGCCTCATAGTCAAAAGGACACTAGCTGAAACCTGGGCTTTACAAAGGAAAACATTTGAGAGAAGAAATCATTGGGAAAGAATCATGGTTATCTACATTATATGAACATGAGAGAAAGAAACCTGGATGAATAGGCCCTCATTATGAAAACCAAATGAAGAGCTTCTAGTGAGACCTTAGTAAATTCTAGTCTTCAATTTACTTTTAAATGAATGAGGATTGTAAGAGGGAAAGTAGAGACAGTGTCACATTGCCGGGGAACAGAAAGGATAAAGACTAAGAATTCACTAGATTTGTTGAGTTTTGAAAGAAGAATTTCGTTAGAATGGTGCTGATAGAATCTAAGAGCAAGTAGAGATTTACAAGGAAAAAGGAATTGGGATGACAGTAAAGTGGCAGTAAGGGTCAGGTGCTTGAGGAAGTGAGAGATAAGACTTGTCAAAGGAAATACTTGGGGAAAAAAGATTTATTGAGCACCGACTGCATAGTAACCATTGTAAGTGTTTGCGGAATCTAAGTGAACAGTGGACAAAGATAAGTGCCCAGGGGGTCCTTACACTCTGCAGGGGTGAGGGGAGCCAAGCAGTTAACAATAAAAATAGATAATTTAATTTTATACTGGTTAAAGGTGGTAAGTAGAAAAAACAAGTAAAGCAGAGTAAGAAAAATTAGTTGGATTTGTTCATCTTTGAAAGAAGAATTTCATTAGAATGGTGGGAATGCAGGTCTCACAGGGACTAGTTGGGGTTTGGGGATAGGAGTGTTGCAGGGGCTCATGGAGCGTAGGATAGGCTTCACTGAATTGAGAATGGAACCAAGACTTGAAGAAGGTGATGGAGGGAGCTGAGTAGGTATCTAAGGAAGGAGTGTTGTACGCCGAGGAATGGGAGACCCAAGTTCTGAGCTGGAGCATGCTTGATGTGTTTGATGAACAGGATGAGGAAGGGGAAGAATAGTGGAAGAACCCAATGAGATATTTGGAAGCCACCTTTTTTTTTTCTTTTTCATGTTTCAGTGCCATTCTCTCAAATCATCCCACCCTCTCCCTCTCCCACAGAGTCCAAAGACTGTTCTATACATCTGTGTCTCTTTTGCTGTCTCGCATACAGGGTTATCGTCACCATCTTTCTAAATTCCATATATATGTGTTAGTATACTGTATTGGTGTTTTTCTTTCTGGCTTACTTCACTCTGTATAATCAGCTCCAGTTTCATCCACCTCATTAGAACTGATTCAAACGTATTCATTTGAATGGCTGAGTAATACTCCGTTGTGTATATGTACCACAGCTTTCTTATCTATTCGTCTGCTGATGGACATCTAGGTTGCTTCCATGTCCTGGCTATTGTAAACAGTGCTGCGATGAACACTGGGGTACATGTGTCTCTTTCAGTTCTGGTTTCCTTGGTGTGTATGCCCAGTGGGATTGCTGGGTCATATGGCAGTTCTATTTCCAGTTTTATAAGGAATCTCCACACTGTTCTCCGTAGTGGCTGCACTAGTTTGCATTCCCAGCAACAGTGTAAGAGGGTTCCCTTTTCTCCACACCCTCTCCGGCATTTATTGCTTGTAGACTTTTGGATTGCAGCCATGCTGACGGGCGTGAGATGGTACCTCATTGTGGTTTTGACTTGCATTTCTCTGCTAATGAGTGATATTGAGCATCTTTTCATGTGTCTGTTAGCCATCTGTATGTCTTCTTTGGAGAAGCCACCTTTTATATGACCTTGTAAACCACAAGGACTTCGGAAGGACATCCTAAGCATCTACTCTAGGACTGACAGCTCTTTGGTATTTTTTGTAGCTCACTATGGGGTTAATCTAAGTCTTCATATACGATTCAGAAAGACTTCAAACTTGCTTTTCATAGGCTATTTTTATTTTTAACAACTTCCAGAAAGAGATAATGAAAAACCAATACAGAAAGATAATGTTATATAAGAGATGCAAATTGAGGCAAGATTCTTTATTGAAGAGATAGAAGGTAAACTGCAATATAGGTTTTTTTTTTTTTTTGCCTCAGAGTGAAGAGAACATCTTGTTGTTCAGTTGTCAATTTCTGACTATATACATATAATTTAATGAAAAATTGAACACCCCTTTTAAAGAAGTGTTTCTAAAAGAGCAGCTGTTGCTTTTGAAATTCCTCTTTTCCTTTTTTTTTTAACAAATATTTTAGTGAAGGTGCTAATGAGATATATTGAGGACTCAGTAGAAATTATGGTTATGGTGACTATTTAAATCAAATTGATCATCTGGATTGGCCTTAAATCATCTGAATAAATTCAGGATTTACTTATGTCAATTAAGGTTGAATTTGAATGTTCCATTTGGCATAAACCTCAAGATGACTCTCTGGTTGGTTAAATTTTTTCAGTTTTCATCTGGGTATTTTATAGCAACAGACATGACCACTCAGGTCGTTGACTAACTATAATATAAGAAAGAGAGAGCAAAGTCAACGAATAAAGGAATTCCTGTGTAACTAAGATTTTTGTATTAGACAAGAGTGGTATTAGAATTTCATATATTTTCATTAGACTAGCGGGGATTTTGTTTCTAATATGCCACTGATTTTATCTGCTATTTTGGTCTGTAAAGCTCATCTTTTTTATCTCCATAATTCAAGCATCTTACTTTTGTCACTTCATGTACATTTAGTATCCTCTGATTTGGCTATAATTCTTGGGATGGAGCACAGAAGAAAAGGGTTTCACTAAGACTGAAGTCTGGTTTCGCTGCACAGTGATGTACTTTGATTGAATAAGGTCTATTTGTGGTTTTTTTTTTATTACGAACTATTGGTTTAAACATTCAAACCGACCCTGAAACTTGTGGAAATTCTCCAGATACAGGGTATATTAGAAAGGCTTTAATGAAGCTGCTATAGAAAATGTTTCTTCTCGTAAAAAACTCGAAACACTAAACAGCTGTGCTTTATATCTGGGGACAGGTGAAGGAAGATAGGGAATTATATGCATGCGTGTGTATTTATACAAGATACAATATTTCAGGCATCCTTTTGGTATCAACCATCTGTCATTACGAGAGCATTTTCAATATACACAGTTGACTTCTGGCTGGTAGAAGAGATGAAAAGGTCTAGCATGCTATGATTCTGAACTGAAAATTGGAATAGTCTTACTTCTCATATTTGAAAATATTTTTGCATGTACATATCTCAGTGTCACATTAAATCAAACTTAGCGTTCAGTAACCCTTGTATTTCTTCTAGCATCAATTTGTAAAAGACTACTAAGAGCTAAGTCTGCTAAGAAATGTGGAAATTATATACTGGCAGCACGAATGTTGAAAAAATACCCTGAAGAAGCTGATGGATTCTAAATAAAACCAAACATTTCTTTGTTATAAACGTCTTCTCTTTTACTTTAAGAAACTTTTCCTCATGTGATTTCTTATATACATACTTAGGCATTTTCCAAAGAGTGGAAAACAGATTTCTAGGAGCTGGCTTCATATGATATGTGAACTTTTAAGCATATATTTCTTCAAATGTTTAAATAGGGTTATACTCTAACTCCTTTTATATTTCTTTATTTGTATAAACTAAGATGTACCTTCCTTCTAATTTATATTCAGAGGAATTTATAAGGAAACATACAAGGTAAAATTTTTGTATAATAATTTAAATATAAATTCTTACTTTCAGTTTAATACCAGTTCAAGTTGGATTTGCATGCAGTTAATGCATAATTGACTCTAGGATGAAATAAGAGTAGAGTGATAGTAATTGTCTTTAAGAATTGATTTTTAAATGATGATTTTTATAATGGCTAGCAAGAGATGCAGAGAGATACTTGGAGGTTTTGCTTTTATGCTTAGGGGTGCATCAGTACTAATTTGATAAAGAAGATAATATCCTTTGGAAGAGAGCTTCAGGTAGGACAAGTTAGTAGCTTCTGTGGTTCATTATTTTCCTACTGAGTAACTTTAATACTGAAGAGACTGCGGCCAAAGTATTAAACAACAAAAATCCTTTTCTCACACAGTTCCTTGCAAGTGGGGCTAAGTAG
Organism: Madoqua kirkii; assembly: GCA_006408675.1. Classification (NCBI taxonomy): domain Eukaryota; kingdom Metazoa; phylum Chordata; class Mammalia; order Artiodactyla; family Bovidae; genus Madoqua; species Madoqua kirkii. The sequence goes on along the minus strand of SJYC01049867.1, from coordinate 9,354 downwards.
ATCTTCTCAACAGCTTTCTCATGTGTGAAGAAAATAGCATCTTTCATTAAGACAAACTTGGACTCATCTGTTGGAGAGAGGAGTGCATTACATTGTTCTGGTGACTTCCTTCACCCACTTTTTCTTCCTTCTAAGTTGACAGAGTTGCTGTACTATACCTGCTGAAGCACAGATTGACTGAAGGGAAAACACTCTTTGCTCCCTCACTTTAGCTGCTTCACTGGTTAATAAACGTACACTGAAGGGCTGCTGGAAAATTTTTAAAAAAGATGTATACAAGACACTGCTTTAAATCAATGAACATAAGCTTATGTTTTAATTCTTATTAATACACTTTTTATAAACAACTAATACACATGGTCTAGAGGCAAGTTACATCTCTCACTTGTATCTGAAACTGCTGACCTCTGAATTCACCGCTTTGATTACCAGAGTGTCTCTTGTTCCTTCCTCTGAATCCACAGAGGATTGAAGGTATCTGATCACTCCTTTGCTCTAGCCTTCAGAATTTCTGGCAGTCATGTTTTCTGAGTGAATCTTATCAGCCCATGTCTCTGAGTGTCCCATCAACTGAATGGATGGTTTCTGCCCCAGTTATTTCTTGCAGAGCAGAAGCGTGTGACTCTCTAGCCAGTGAAATACTGGTGACTGATCCTATCTACCGGTGACCAGCTCCAGGCCTCTTTGGCTCAGGCTTACTCAGTATTCTCATCTGTAAGTGGGAATGATATCCCTGGTGGCTCAGACGGTAAAGAGCCTGCCTGCAACGTGGGAGACTCTGGTTTGATCCCTGAGTCAGGAAGATCCCCTTGAGAAGGAAATGGCAATCCACTCCAGAATTCTTGCCTGGGCAACCCCATGAACAGAGGAGCCTGGTGGTTTATACAGTCCATGGGTCGCAAAGAATCAAACACAACTGAGTAACTAATGCTCACTCCCTCATACAAGGAGGCAGTGAGGACCAGCGAGGCAATGTATGTTAGTTACATAGCGTAGAGCCTAAAGAGTAAAAGGTCGCCAAGTGGTATGTAACATCATTAGCATCATCATCCTATAACCTTTTAGAAATAGCCTGTTTATCCTCCCTGGGTTACTTACTTTCCAGCTCCTGTCAAGACATCTCCCTCTCACTCAAATTTAGCTTCTTATCTGAGGCAGTCATACTGACCAGGTGATGGATTGACTAACATGCAATGAATAACATACAGAATAATCTCACATTTTATGTATCACGTTCAGTTCAGTCATATTCTTCAGCACTCAGCTTTCTTTATAGTCCAGCTCTCACATCCATCAGTTCAGTTCAGTTTCTCAGTTGGGTCCAACTCTTTGCAACTCCATGAACTGCTGCACACCAGGCCTCCCTGTCTATCACTAACTCTTGGAGTTCACCCAAACTCATGTCCATTGAGTCAGTGATGCTATCCAACCATCTCATCTTCTGTCATCTCCCTTTCCCCCTGCCCTCAACTTTCCCATCATCAGGGTCTTTTCAGATGATTCAGCGCTTCACATCAGTTGGCCAAAGTATTGGAGTTTCACCTTCAACATCAGTCCTTCCAGTGAACACCTAGGACTGAACTCTTTTAGGATGGACTGGTTGGATCTCCTTGCAGTCAAAGGGACTCTCAAGAGTCTTCTCCAACACCACAGTTCAAAAGCATCAGTTCTTCGGTGCTCAGCTTTCTGTATAGTCCAACTGTCACATCCATGTATGACTACTGGAAAAACCATACTCTTGACTAGATGGACTCTTTGTTGGTAAAATAGTGTCTCTGCTTTTTAATATGCTGTTAAAAAGTTACGACCAGCTGGTCATAATTTTTCTTCCAAGGAGTAGGTGTCTTTTAATTTCATGGCTGCAGTCACCATCTACAGTGACTTTGGAGCCGCCCAAAATAAAGTCTGTCACTGTTTCCACTGTTTCTCCATCTATTTGCCATGAAGTGATGGGACTAGATGCCACGATCTTAGTTCTCTGAATGTTGAGCTTTAAGCCAACTTTTTCAGTCTTCTCTTTCACTTTCATCAAGAGGCTCTTTAGTTCTTCATTTTCTGACATAAGGGTGGTGTCATCTGCATATCTGAGGTTATTGATATTTCTCCCAGCAATCTTGACTCCAGCTTGTGCTTCTTCTAGCCCAGCGTTTCTCATGATGTACTCTGCATATAAGTTAAATAAGCAGGGTGACAATGTATAGCCTTGGCGTACTCCTTTTCCTATTTGGAACCAGTCTGTTGTTCCATGTCTAGTTCTAACTTGCTTCCTGACCTGTATACAGATTTCTCAAGAAGTAGGTCAGGTGGTCTGGTATTCTCATCTCTTTCAGAATTGTCCACAGTTTATTGTGATCCACACAGTCAAAGGCTTTGACATAGTCAATAAAGCAGAAATAGATGTTTTTCTGGAACTATCTTGCTTCTTCGATGATACAGCAAATGTTGGCAATTTGTTCTCTGGTTCCTCTGCCTTTTCTAAAACCAGCTTGAACATCTGGAATTTCATGATTCATGTATTGCTGAAGACTGGCTTGGAGAATTTTGAGCATTACTTTACTAGCATGTGAGATGAGTGCAATTGTGTGGTAGTTTGAGCATTCTTTGGCATTGCCTTTCTTTGGGATTGGAGTGAAAACTGACCTTTTCCAGTCCTGTGGCCACTGCTGAGTTTTCCAAATTTGCTGGTATGTTAAGTGCAGCACTTTCACAGCATTATCTTCCAGGATTTGAAATAGCTCAGCTGGAATTCCATCCTCATCCACTAGCTTTGTTCATAGTGATGCTTTCTAAGGCCCACTGGACTTCACCTTCCAAGGTGTTTGACGTTAGGTGAGTGATCACACCATCGTGATTATCTGGGTCATGAAAATCTTTTCTGTATAATTCTTCTGTGTATTCTTGCCACCTCTTCTTAATATCTTCTGCTTCTGTTAGGTCCATATTATTTCTATCCTTTATTGAGCCTGTCTTTGCATGAAATGTTCCCTTGATATCTCTAATTTTTTTTTTAAGAAATCTCTACTCTTTCCTATTCTGTTCTTTTCCTCTATTTCTTTGCATTGATCTCTGAGGAAGGCTTTCTTATCTCTCCTTGCTATTCTTTGGAACTCTGCATTCAAATGGGTATATCTTTCCTTTTCTTCTTTGCTTTTCTCTTCTCTTCTTTTCACAGCTATTTGTAAGGCCTCCTCAGACAGCCATTTTCCTTTTTTCATTTCTTTTTCTTGGGGATGGTCTTGATCCCAGTCTCCTGTACAGTGTCACGAACCTCCATCCATAGTTCATCAGGCACTCTGTCTATCAGATCTAGTCCCTTAAATCTATTTCTCACTTCCACTGTATAATCATAAAGGATTTGATTTAGGTCATACTTGAATGGTCTAGTGGTTTCCCCCACTTAGCCTTTATTTGCATCACACTGAAACCAGGTATTAATAGAATTATGCCTGTACGGGGTTCAGAGGTCCTGGGGCAATCTGGAGGTTTATTATTATTTTGTTTTTACTTTAATTCTATAGCTTATCTTAACAAACTGAGTTCATTTTCATTAGTAGTTTAATTGTGTAAGTTGCCTTTAATTCTCTGCTACTCTTTAATGTTATTTTTTGTGTCTAGTCTTGTCTTGTATGCAGGCTGTACAGGTCCTTGTTATATTCATGGTCTGACATAGGCTTTTTAAAAAAACCTCACAATCTCTAGGTAAATGATAGTGTCCTATATTCAAGATATTATTCTGTTAGAAAATTCCATGAAACATCTTCTCACAATCTCTAGGTAAATGATAGTGTCCTATATTCAAGATATTGTTCTGTTAGAAAATTCCATGAAACATCTTTTTGCAATGGGTTTGTGCTGATGATCAAATTATACCCTCTAAGTCCATAGTGTTACATTATTTTAGGGTATAAAGTTTGGGCTTATTTGTTTTGTTTCATAAGCTCTCAGATCCCTTTATTGAGTTATGAGGAGTAGCAACACTGAGAGCCTGTATCAGAAGATATTATGTCTATTTCATATTATTGGGACTGTACCCTATTAATAATGATCATATTTGTATTAGGTAAAAATGGCTTATGCTATTGATTGTTATTTAATTTCATTAAGATATGCTCAGAGTATAACAAATACTCTTATTACTTTTATAAATGCCTCAAAAAGGATACCTTCTATGATGGTTGTTATAAAATTTGTAGTTTTAGTTTTTGATATATATCTTTAGTGAACAATTATTTCAGGAAAATATATCAATCTGCTAAAATCATTGACCTTGTTTATAAGTAAAGGTTTGGAAATTTTAAAGCTGAAGTGCAATCTGGTTGTCTCTTTTTACTTGTTGTGAATTTTTTTGTTGCTAGTGGTAACTGTAGAGAATTTTTTTCAAATAGCACCCTTTTAATAACAATGGTCTCCCCAAATATACTGTGGCATAGCTTTAAACTTTATTAAGTCTGTCTTGGACTCCCCCTTCCTCTCTCTGAGTAAATGGAAGAAAAGTTTGGCAGGCTCCATGCTGTGCACTTGATTGATGTCCAGAACATCTGAAGGACTTTTGTGTCCTGCCTGCTCTCCATGAGTGCATAATGTGTGAATACTTAAAGAAGGTCAGCCCTTATCACATGTAATCTAGGCCTGAAGGCAGATCAGCAGTGACAGTCATATCCCGTAAGTAAGAACACAAATCATCCTCTACATGCTTTAGACAAGTTGTGGGATATTTTTTCTCTCTTTTTACCCCTTCCCACTCATGGGGGGACCTTGGCAGAGCCATGAAAGCAGAGAGAAGACGTGCTCAGAATAATGTGTCACTCCTCGGAGGGAGGACGGGATTGTTTATTTGTCATGATGTGATGGTCTTTCACTGTGCAGCTGAAGGGAGCTTTGGGTTGTTAATGACTAGTGATGTGGAATGCTGCAAATTAGAATGGGGTGGGCAGGCAAGAGGCAGCCTGAAAGCCGCTGAGTTTGTGGCCTTTGTAAACCTCAGAGTCAGGAAAAAAGGTTTTTTGCACACTTGAGTTCTATTGTTTATTTTTTCTCCAATAAGGGAGTAACTTTTTATATTATTTTTTAAGTGTAAAGCTGAAAATCAGAATGACAAGACGCATTAGCCAGTACAGTTCTGAACACACTTTTCTATTTTTTGCGCAACTAGTATGAAAGTATGAAAACTATTTTACTGCAAAACTCTGTGGCATGGTAGGTACTTAAAATGCTATAACTTCTAATAGGAGCAAGGAAAGAGCTGTTTTTTTATGTGTTTGTGTGTTTGAGCAGGTTTAAAAGTAAATTCCAAACAATATTAGCAGAGATGTTCAAGTGTTAAAGAAAATAACACTCACCTTATTGTTTTCATGGAACTATTAAGGATATTATTGCATTCTCTTATATAAAAAGGAAAATATTTTACATCTAATCTCAAAAATTTTGCTAGTTTCTTTTGAGACACAGCTGCAAGAAGTAATTGTGGTCAGGTCATACAATGGAGACTGTGCAGACACCCCATTCAGAGGCCAAGACATTGCTTCCTATGCATGTAAGATAAAATAAAAAAATCAAATTAGGAGCTATGGGGCCCTTCCTTCCCAATGTCTCTCTCCCAGTCTGCTTTTCCAGCCCAGTTTCTCTGCTCTCAAGGCATATCTAGGATTTCATGTTCTCAGCAAACACTGCTCTTTTTCTTGCTCATAAATGTCTGTACTGTCTGTTCTCTTTGCTTGGAATCCCTCTGCCCTCCCTTCACCCAGTGAATTCCTACTTATCTTTGAAGACCTAATTCAAATGCCTCCTCCCCACAAGTCCAATCCCACCCTCGGCCAGAATTAATCTTTGCTTATGCACTGTCTTTGCCGTGTTCCCTCGGCAGGGCCAGCCATGTCTGTAGAGCCTTGTCATGATTTGGTTGTATTTGTCTTCTCCCGCTACAAAGTAGGCTTTGTCCTACAGGCAGGTATGGTGTAATGTTCCCATACCCCCTTCACTTGACACAGTCCCCCACATACAGTTTAAAAAACTGTCTATATATAAAATCAGGAGATGTGGAGGAGTTTTATGTGAAAATAAGTCACAAGTTGAAACTGTTATAAAGTAGTCTCATATTTCAAACTGCTTCTTGTATTTCTTCAATTACATAATGATTTAATAAATGAGGCACATAAAGTAATTAAATATTTGCCTTTGTGAGTATAATATGAATTTTTAAAACTCAATTATCCTAAGATATATATATATATTATATCCTTGTTTTAGTGATATCATTTGTGACAGGAAGAATTTGGCAAATGTCATATTAAAGAACATTATTGTTAATAAGGACTTTTCTTGTCAAGAGGCAGGAGAGTGATTAGTGAAAGTTGTCAGGAAGTTGACTCTTTTCTGATGCCTCCTATGTACTGGGCACTGTATTCAGTAATTTCTGTTCAATTATTTGTCTAATTGGTATAACAATCTTAACAGGTACTGAGTAGGTTATAGAACAGAGAGCTTAAATAATTTACCCAAGATTATACAGATGACACAAATAGGCTTTCTCTACAAGATGGATCGATAAACCTAGAATGAATGCATCCGTGTATGAGATCTACAGCTGATACAGAGTGATGACTTGTATTCATATTGGTAATACTAGCTGCAGTCTTTTTTCTTTCCTTGCCCCTCTCAGGTGTACAAATTCAATTTGATACCTTTCTTTCAGAGCTTTCTTTGAAGCCTCATTTGGTGTGTACTTTACAGTGAGTGGGCTAAATCATATGCAAATATGTTTGCTAAGTCAGATTTCTGATCTGCATTACAAGAATTTTTAAAGATCTTTTGAGCCTGTTTGTCTGGAACTGAAGTATTGTTTTACACAACCTCTCCTGCACTGTTGGTGTCTGAAAGAAAGGTGAAAGGGTTCCTTGCTCATCATGTCCGACTCTTTGCGACCTCATAGACTGTAGCCCACTGGGCTCCTCTGTCCATGGAATTCTCCAGGCAAGAATACTGCAGTGGGTTGTCACTTCCTCCTCTAAGGGCTATTCCTGACCCAGGGATTGAACCCACGCCTCCTGGATTGCAGGCAGATTCTTTACCATCTGAGCCATCAGGGAAACCGGGCATATGTTAAATGGTAAAGACAAAATGGAGGGAATTAAAAGGGCTGCCTCTTGAATTTCTTCATATAAGTAAAAAAGAAAGAAAGAAATCTGTATTGCCAAAAACTTTGACTAAATGAAAAACTCTCCTCACACTTCTAATTTTCACTTCTGTTCACATGAGTGAGTGTGTGAGAGTTGCTCAGTCATGTCCAACTCGGTGCAACCACATAGACTGTAGCCCGCCAGGCTCCTCTGTCTGTGGAATTCTCCAGGCAAGGATACTGGAGTGGGTTGCCATTTCCTTCTCCAGGGCATCTTCCTGACTCAGGGATCGAACCTGGGTCTCCTGCATTCCAGGTAGATTCTTATCATCTGAGCCCCCAGTGAAAGTGAAAGTCGCTCAGTTGTGCCCGACTTTTTGCAACCCCATGGACTATATAGTCCATCGAATTCTCCAGGCCAGAATACTAGAGTGGGTGGCCTTTCCCTTCTCCAGGGGATCTTCCCAACGCAGGGATCAAACCCATGTCTCCTGCATTGCAGGAGGATTCTTTACCAGCTGAGCCACAAGGGAAGCCCTCTACTCACATAATTGGAGACTCAGGTTCAGAGACTCATCTTATATTCTGAAATCTTAAACCTTTATAAAAATTCATTAAGCCAGTTCATGCTGAAAAGCCTGTCAGTTATTTATATGATAGATAGCCTAAACTCTGTAACCTTAATTCAGAGTCCTGCACAATCTGCTTCCACTCTTGTCTAGCTTTCTTTCCAACCATTTACTATAGGAGCCATCTGTTCCAGTAGGGTGTTGGTTTGTTTTTTTTTTTTTTTTTTTTTTTCATGCTATTGTACAAATGAAATATTTAACCCTGCCTCTAATCCTTGCTTATATAATTTCCTCTCTTTTCATCTCCTCTATCTCTGTATAAGTTCAATTCATATTTCAGCATCCAACTCTGCCTTCAATGTTGGTCCCAGTCTTATCCATCTCCTACTCTGATTTTCCATCTTTATTCCATTTAAAGACACTTCATTTTAAAGTGACTACTGTTTTTTACTTAGTTCTCTGTTACATATACACTGCTTTTTCTATGGTGCTGTGAACTTCTTGAGTGCATTCACCTCAGCTAGCACATAGTTCATCAGAAATGGTTGCTGGTATATCTTGTTTTGAACTGAATTAGGATTTTGGGGCGAGAGCACCTATTCTCTCTTTATGCTTTGTACCACTTGTGGATGCCCATATTGGGGAAATGTGAGCAGTGGGAACTGTCCCACATTTTATTCATTCACTCTTCATCCCAGAGCTCAAGGCTAGGTTCCAAATTGGCAATGGAACCATGTTGTGATGTGGCACTGAGCCGAATGTAGCAAGTTTGGATAAGAGGTTCTGTTTGCTTGATTTTGGTCTGCTCTTCACTCATGTGACCCCTTTGATCCTGATCACTCTTATTCATTTTAGTGTGCCTCAGTCTCCCTAAAAGGAATATGGATAAATGATTCTGAAAGATTATTTCATTTACCTCTTCAAACTTCTATTTTCCTGAGAAGTAAGGTGTGTGGATTTTGTGAAATGCTTTAACATGTAGTTTAAGCTTAGAATATTCCAAAATTTTCTATGTGGTTAAAAATATTATATTGGTGTGAAATTCCATTTCATGAAGTGGAACTGAGGATATTGGATTGATAGTATTAATAGCATTTATTAAATCTTAACAAGCAATTGTTCAGCTACTCTAAGACAGAGAATAGATTTGAATGCCATCCATTAGGAGAGTGCTGGGAGTTGCTGGTGTGTGTAAAGAGAAGTAGGGGTGTCTCTTGAGAAGGAGAAGATAGCAGAGATTTTTTTTCCAAGAAAGTGAGTCTTAAAGTTGCAAGTAAACGCATTCTAATTCTTAGATATAACCATTGAATTATGTCTCTGCTTTCATACTCATATATCCTTTATCATGCAAATGGATTAGATTTAATAACTACTTTATCTGTCTATGGTGATATTGTTCTTTCTGTAACACTGAAAATTTGTTCATATTTTTTGCTGTTCTTTAATTATCAACAGTTCCCAGAATGAATCAGAGTCTTTTAAAATGTCCCTCAGTATCAGACAGGTCACTCAGAATATCATTGGAAAGTGGAAATATTACAAAATATTCATAGTTATATTGAGGCACAATTATAATTAGCATGTAAAACATTGAATAACTTACCTTGGTTTTATTCACATAATAAAATAGGTTAGGTCACAGTACTTTTTTTTTTTTTTTTTTTTTCTATA
>SJYC01049866.1:0-16363 GCA_006408675.1 Madoqua kirkii | reverse complement strand
TTTTTTTTTTTTTTTTGCTCTATAGAAAACTTTAAACTATAGTCATATCAAATTAATTAATGAAGAGCTTAACTGAAATCTTTCAACTTGGAATATTCATTAAAGATGCCTTTTGTATGTGACCCTTTTGTATCCATGCACTTGATTCAGAAGCATTTGCCTCATTATATAAATGTTGATGTAGTGTGAGAAAATGCCATAACATGACACTTTGATGTGTTGTAACATTTCTATTGTGTTATCAAAGAAAAATTTTTTATTTCTTTTTGTCTTTCTACAATTCGCAAAGAATTACCATTCATGGCAGAAGGGGGAAAAAAAAGGCAAAAACCCTCAACAAAGGAAATAAACAGTTACATGTCAGCACAGTATAGGTGTGTGTCTCTCGGGAATGCCTCCACAGCTGCCCAGGAGGTGTGGGGACTTCGGCGTGGCCAGTCCGGAGCGCAGTCCCGCCTGCCCTGGCCTCTGTGTGGACAGCTGGGTCAGGCTCCGTCCTTAAGAAAACAGCCCAGCCCGGGGTCCTCACCGCCCTTTGTTGTCCTCCCCACGAGGTGATCCGTTGAAGTCTCCGTGGTGACAGAACCAGTCTGTGACAGGCTTGCCTTTCACGGTCCTGTGCAGGGCTTGCTGGCAGGCTTGCCGGAAGCTCTGGCAGGAGTGGCAGCAGAGGAGACTCCGTGAAAGAAGGAGAGGCACGAAACAGGAGGCCTGACAGGCAGGTCACACTGCCTGCTCTCCTGCTGCAGTGGGTTGGCTGGACGCACTCAACTGGCCGCTTCACATTTCCTTGCTCATTCTTCTGTCTGTGCACACCAGGGGTAAGAAGATCAGTGCCCCGCAGTACAGTGCTGACAGGGGGCTCCGTGAATGTCTGCTTTCGTGGGTTTTATCACAGAAGGGAAAGTTCAGGGCAGAAGTTCAACGGCTAAGAATTTCTAGCTCCCATCCTCCCACTGCTCTGTAACCTCACTACTTTCTCTGTCAGGGCACCGCTTTGTAGAGAGTGTGTCAGAATAATTTTAAAAGGATGCAAGGTTTTCTCCAGCAATTAACTATGTGCAATCTAGTTTGGGACTTTGAGTTAGAGGTCGATTGTCAACATACTGTGACAGCTTATATGATGAATTTAAGAAAGCAGTCTAAACTTTGTTTTGATCATTTAAATTTATTTGAGTATTGTTAGGTTTTTTATAGTTAGCTAATTAACTTTGAAGTTCTTTGTAATTTTTACATGGATTCATTGAGTAAATCTGTAGTTTTATAATGGCAATAACTGTAATTTGTGAATATGTCAGATGTTTACCCATATTTAAGAACAGGGGCTTTCTTAGTGATCATTTTGTTCAGAAGAATTAGTCTCGTATAAAAGTTGCCTAAAGGAGAAAAAAAAATTTAAAGAGCTAAAAGATTAATTATTAAAGTAGGTGAACTATTTTCAAGTTAGAAGGATTACTTAAAATGAAACAATTATCTGTGATAGTGATTGTTAGTGACGAAGTCACAAAGTTGTAAATAAGGAAATAGCCCTTTTATAAAATTAAGGCAGGTGACAAAGGGAATATATGTGAGGTCAAAATGCATTTACAGGTCAACCTCATATACCTATGAATACATTTAATAGAACTTATTTGGCAGTACTGTTTACTTGAGAAGCATGTATTACCAATTGGCATATATTTGGATTGACACTTATAAGATTAATTTTTCATAAACTCCCAGTGTTCCATAATACTGTATAAATATTATATTTTGTTCTTGGCTCTGTGAAAAAATGCTTTTAATTTCTGGTTATACATATGTCTAATTCAAAAGAGTTTTGTATGTTGATATAAGGAAATAACATGTAATTCATTTACTTTGTTTGCTAATTTATTTTCCAAAAACTGTTATAATCTGGTACCTTCTAGAAAGAAGAGACAGAAAGACCTCAGGGAAACTTTCTTAAGAATGTCCCAAGAAACTCAAAGCATGATATATATGAGGTGAAAAATCTTATTCCTCTACTCATGCTACCACTATTTCTTGATTGCCTAAGGGCAATTTTTCATTCCCTGTTTGTCATTTTCCTCGAAACCTATGAATACATAAACTATTTATCATTATGTCAGTCAAAAGTGAAGAGGCTCTATGTTACAGACTGAATCTTTGAATCATAAATATTAGGATTAAAATACACCTTAAGATAGTATTGTGTTGTTGACTTCAGTGAGAAGGTTGAAGCCCAGAGACATTCCTTACTTTTTTCTGTGAAGCATAACTGTTTTAACTCCCTGTTCGGAGACCTTTCACGTGAGTACCCGTGTGGGTCTGTGTGTGTCTATAATTTATTTCGTAGCATAGTGGTTAAGAGTGTGAACTCTGGAGCCAGAATGCCTAGGCTTGAATCTTAGCTTTACCACTTATTAGATTGTAAACTAAATGAGGAGTCTTATTGGTGCCTTGATTTTCTCAAGTGTGAAATGGGCATAATAACAACAACAACAACAACAACTAATCATAGGATTGACTTGATTACTAAATAATTAGTTAATACATACAAAGCACTTAGAGGAGTGATAGTGCATACTATTGTCTAAGAGTTTGCTATTATTAGTATCATTAGTAATAATGTTAATCTGTATAGGAATAGGAGACAACCAATCTGGAAATGGAAATTGAGACAAGACTTTAAAAGAATTCCATAGCTCATCTTAGTGTGCTGTGCTTAGTCACTCAGTTGTATTTGCCTCTTTTTGTGACTCCATGGACTGGAGGCAACCAGTCCCCAGGCTCCTCTGTCCATGGGGATTCTCCATGCAAGAATACTCTTCCCAACCCAGGGATCAAACCCAGGTCTCCTACATTTCAGGCAGGTGCTTTACTGCAGTGCAGACTGTGATTAACATACTGAATCTCAGTTTTTATTCCTAGCTTTGTCAATAATGAAATTTTCACTGTTTTTGAAGAATCTACCTGTAACCTTGTGTAAAATAATTTTCATTTTTTTTTCTCAAAAAAAAAAAAAAAGTATTTTCCTGTATGAAAACAGAGTGTACTATAGAGAGAGACTATGAGCTCAACCAAAACCAAGTAACTTTGACTACTGAAGTTAAATATTCATTGACAACTTGTAATGCATTATGATCATTAATTAGCATGTACTCCAGAAAGAATGATCATCACTAAGATAGGTATATATGAAGCATGGACCTTTGTAGTGCTCATGACTTATTAAATGAATGACAAAGCCAAGATTAATGTTCTGAAACCTTAAATACTTATTTAAAGTAACTGTGTTTCAAAGTGACAGCTTGAGACATTTGGAGAGTGTGTGCTTCAGGCTAATACAAACATTTAGTTATTTAAATATATGGAAACCTAAACATTCTAAATGGAAGGAATATGTCATTTATTCCAATTCTACCTTAAATGATACAAAGCTCTGCAAAGTCACAGCAAGTGGAACAGAGTAGCTAGGTTGGCCTGTGTGTGGGTGATTCATCAGCCTAAATCTTATCACTGCTTAAATCTTATCTTAAACGTTTTACTTGAGGAGACATAGTCTAAGAAAAAAAGGGAGAAAGGGTACATGTTGGTGGTCTTGAACATTGTGTTTTTTATATTGGCACATTGTGACTGCTTCAGGACTGTATTTTTTAAAACTCGAGATATGGAATTGCCTCCTTCTAAAAATGAAAAGATGACCTGTAATGGTGAGCTGTAGCGTTCATTTCTGCTTGAAATATAGTATTTTAGAGATTGATTGATTGATGCCACCCTGCCCCTTGTTTCTCAAATCACAGTAGGGAATTTCAGGCAATCTTAATGAACATAGTACAACGTGCAAACAGTGTTTAGCATCATTTTGGTCACTACCATCCTTGTGAAGTTCTGCCAAAGGAATTTAGTGAGGTTATAAAGGTGATAGATTGAGGGACCTAAAAAGTAAAGGATGCTTTCTGTTTGTTCTAACACATTGGTGGCAACAATGCACCCTTCCTGACAAGGATGTTTCTCATGCTCTGGCATTTTAAAAGGTGAGATGTTTATTTGGCTTCTTGTTAAATGTATATGTGAAAATTTTCACAGTGCCTGTGCCCTCCCATAAAATCATAGTAATAGATTATTACAACAATCAGATTAAAATAAAAATTGGTAGCCAACTTTCAGTCTTTAGGCGTAATTCTATATCAATGAAGAGTTACTGGGAAAAAAAGGCAAGATAGGAAGTAGGTATTAGCTCTTTTGGAATAGAGGAAAACCCCCAAACCCAATGAACAAAAGTAGGTCCCAGTCTCCATGGCCCCTGCAGGTTTACCTAACCAGGATTTTACATCCTGCTACTTCATTGCCAGGTCGTATTTCGTACATGTCCTACTGTAATATTTGTGTTTGATCTGGTTGACACTAATTTAAAACTGTTAAAATAATCTATGCTATTAAATATTTTCAGTAGAATTAAGACAAATAGGAAATGCAGAAACAGGAGGATAACAAACATTGCTGTGAATGTGTAGTTTCAAAATTAAAATGGTAGTATTGCTATAGGGCATCAACTTTTGGTAATATTTTTAAGTGAAAAGTGATCCTTGTTGCCATATGGCACGCTATAGTGAAAAATCTGAACTGTTAGACCGACACATCTGTTAAATGCATAAACATGGGTCTGTGTTTAAAATGTTTTCTACTGCAGCTATTATGTGGCACTTCCAACGATTAATCTTGGGCTGTTAATCGGGAGTAACTGCGCCTTGCGGTGAGCACCACAGATGTAAGAAATTTGATCTCTGTGGCAATTTACCTGGGAGGAAAGTGGCTAAATTATGCTTCTCAATTTAAATTCTGCAGAGTAGATTGGATTAAACACAATGACATTACTACTGAAAGCAAGCACAAATTGTTTAGTTTTATCATTTGTTATGAGAAGTTATCTTCTTTAAATATGTAGTGATGGCTATCATGTATTTAAGGCATATGTATCTCTCAATAGCTGTGCATATATAACTTTAACCTTCAAAAAACATACATGAAAGCTTCTGAAAACATATTAATGTTATAATAGATTTGAGTACAGATTAGTTTTTTTGTGTGTGTCTTTGTGAGCCAGTTGAATTTGAAATAACATTTTAAAATCTTTTATTGACTTGAAATAACTGCTAGGGACAAATTTATGAATATGTTTTTTCTGCTAACTTTTCAAATGTATATCTCATTTTTAGAATTCGGACAGGACATTAGGCAAATCTTTAAGTACGACGATGTACTGACAATTAAATTCAGCTACATTGTCTATCAAGCTTTCTTATGCTACATTTTAGGTTCAGATGGACCCTTTTGGTCTTGATTATTACACGTTTTTCCAACTGTAAAATAATTACTCTGCTCATCATAATAGATTCGTGTGGTAAATATTCATATTAAAATACCTAAGGATAATTTTTTGACTATGGGCTCAGAATAACCTCATTCTTATTTCTAGGCCCTGCTACTTTTCACTTTATGCTAGAGGAGCTGCAGCTTTTGGATTAACTGATTTCTTGCTTGATATCAGCTCCATCACACTCCTTCCATAACTAATTACCTTCCATATTAGTTAATAATGTGTCTAAGATCACATTAGTAGTACTGATATTTTGGGCAAAAGAACAGAAACTTGAGGAAGAAGTTGAATGGAGACCTAAAGAAAAGCTAAAGGAAACAGCCTCATGGGACCCAGAGAGGCCACAGGACCTGAGTTTCTACTCATCCATGTTTGTGAAGGACCTCATGGACATTGCCTTCTTTTCTCTGTGTGTCTTTTCCCTTCTTTCTGCTTACAAGTCGTTACCAGACATTCCGTGCATTATAAGATCCAGACCTTTCTACGTCCTTCCAGGCTTGCATCAGCGAGGCTCTGACTCCTTTGCAGCTCATCTCACTACTCAGTGGTCAGCAAGCCACAAAGGCCTTTCCTGTCCAGAATGATCCAGGCTCCTCTTTCTTTCCACATATGTTGTTTCCATAGCCCCAAAAGTTCTTTTCTACTATACTTATTAATTTGCTTAAGTATCACTAAGTTTTCCTGAACAATCCAAATTAAATGAGATCCACTTGATATAATCCCTCATTGTAAGTTTTGTTTCAGTTTTATAGTGCATGTGATGTATCATTGTATGTGTCACTCTCCTGTTGAAAGCACAGCTTCTCAGAGGAAAAACCATGTCCATCTCATTTATTGCTGAATTCCAGTGCACAGTGCAGTGCTTGGCCTGCAGAGGAGTCTACCTCCTTAGACATACTCATTATCTTGCACATGACCCAAAATAGTGTCTGCATTTCATGATATTTGAAGAGCTTCTTTCCTTAGCTCTCCAAATGTAACTGATAAACATTTCACTGTTTCTTGTTTTTAATTCTTTGGAGAGAGAATTTGATTGACTGCTGACCCTAAACAGTAATCAGATGTGAGTCAAATAGGATGTGTAGTCACCCAATGCCAAGATGGGCACCAGACAATAAGTGACACTGTGGACAGTGGAAGTTTGTTCTAGAAGAAGTTTTGGATTAGGCTGACAATCAAAAACACCTAATATAGCTGCTACTGGCATTTAAAATAGCAATATCAATACCCCTCGTATACTGGTGACCCACTCCAGTATTCTTGCCTGGAGGATCTCATGGACAGGGGAGCCTGGTGGGCTGCCGTCCATGGGGTCACTGGGAGTCTGACACGACTGAGCGACTTCACTTTCACTTTTCATTTTCATGCATTGGAGAAGGAAATGGCGACCCACTCCAGTGTTCTCGCCTGGAGAATCCCAGGGACAGGGAAGCCTGGCGGGCTGCCGTGATTGGGGTCACACAGAGTCGGACACGACTGACGCGATGCAGCAGCAGCAGTATTCCTTTGCTTGTAATGAACTCCTATTGGCTTCTAAGTGACTTATTAGCTATATGAGTAGAAAAATTATAAAAAAGTGCTTTATTTTTTACATCAACTTCAGTATTCAGGAAATATCACTACCAAACATTGTTGATTTTAATAGTAACTGAAGTGATATGGTTTTCTTTACTCTTTAAGAAAAGATGCTGTAGAAACTCAGGATACTAAAGGTGGTGGCAAAAATAATACATGAAACAAGTACTGTGAACTCTTGGCAGATTTAGTTTTGCCAGACTGTTACATATAACCTTCACTCCTTTATTGAAACAGTAGTTGCACATCACATGTCTCACAAAGAATATCTCACAAATTTTACATTTTGATCCTTAAAAAGGCCTCAAGTTTGTGGCTAGCAGTATACGTTTGATTAGATTAGATTCTGGGAACTTGAGTGTCTGAAACTATGCTTTTGATCCCTTTTGGAGTCCAAGGGAGAATGAATATACATAACAAATTAATCTTTTAAAAACCTCTTAAGTACATGCAGAATACTGGTTTTGGTGCGTAGGTTTTTACTGCTTGATAGTATCCTGTGGTCATAATGTGAGGACATAATGTCTCCATATTTATCTTACTATCTTCACAATTTTAATGGGAGTTTTAAAGGTAAGGAAATAGCGACTTATATCACTTTTGCATCAATTGTGGAACTTCAGCATTGTGGGAACTGCATTGATAATATATCAGCCAAGTGTGAGAGAATTCAATACGGCATCTTAAAATTCTTTATGATTATTTCTGTTTTCCTTTAAATTATGCCAAGGCCAATAGTATATAGCTTCAGAAAATCTGAGGGCAGGTTTGTTTTGTAAACTTTGCTAAAATTATCTTTCTGCTATTATGTTTGTAGAAATATTCATGTTGAAACTATGTCTTTGCTAAATCTTCCAGCTTTATTTTGGTTTCTCTAAAAGAAAACTATGACAATATTTTTCAAATCTGAAAAATAATAACCTGCCAATTGTAATTGTGTGTACTTTTAATGATGGTGCACTTTTATGGGGCTAAATCTCAATGGAATGTTTATCTTGGTTAGAGTCAATATGCTCAGTTGCTTATTGTTTATAAATTCCATTATGATTTATATGTTTCTTGAAAAAAGAAAAGGTTAATGTTGTAAGAGTAATATGCTGTATTTGCCCATTAACTATTAACTCATTTAAGTGAGGGGATGTGCAGCTCATTGGAGGAATGTTCGACTGGTTCTGAGTTTAACTCAGGTGCTTCAATCAGCTGAGTTATCGAGAACTGTGCAGTGACCTGGAAAACAACAACAAAAAAAGAGTTTCATCAGGACGTAACAGAAGAAGGGTAGATGCCACTTAATTGAGGTTACTAAACAAATTGTCTTTTTACTTCCATACTTTCTTATACATATCATATAATTTACATACATATGTTTCTTATATGTATATTTTCATAGGGTTATTACACAGTTTATTGAAATCAGAGACCATCACTAAATATTTCCTACTTACTTTCCTATGCCCTGAATGAAAACGTGTTCAAATTGGGGAATGGGTTTAAAGGAAAAGGACCCTCACGATAAATTGAATGATTTTACTGACATAAGACATTCTTTCAGTGGGTATTTTTGAAGATCACTTTTGGCTGTATTTTTTAAAAGACACTAAACAGTTTATTCATAAATGCATTTTGGTAGTTAAAATGAATATTGTTAATCCACCCTACTTAACCTCTCTAGTGAAAATATAATTTTCTGTCTTTTTTGGTTAGACTTAATGACAAACATCTTGCAAATTAGATTTTCATATATTTCATCTCTTTCTTATGCTCAATTTAATCTATCAAAGCCACACATTGTAGAAGACATCTGGTATGAGCTTAGGCAGCTGGGTTTCATTTGTAAAGGTTCTGAGCAAATTTCGGTGCTTGCCAACAATAATAAAGCAGTTGGCCAATGTGTTTTCTTTGTGGCAGCTTGGTGCCGTGTGGCAGGAGAGACCTGAATTCAGGATCAGGTGATTTTCTGGCCTCTTCCTGGCTTGACTGGAAGGACTTGAGGATTTTATGCAGGTGTTGCTGTGACCACTGGCTGGGTGAGGGGCCTGCTGCAGTGGCTAGTGACTGAGAATTAGTTGATGAGCAGTGTGCAATCAGCAGTGATCCACTTGAGAAACAGAGTCTGCAGTTTTCCTCACAGCATGGTTCAGTGTGTTTCCGACACCAGAGTCACTGTAGGTCATTGTAAAGATGCAGTCCCTATACCCCATCCCACATCTACTGAACCAAGTATTTGGGAGCTGAGCCCAGAAAGCTGCAGTTGATTAAGCTACCTCAAGGGATTTGGCACATACTGCATTAGAGTTAATAAATTTCAGTTCATTCTTTACCTGCAGACAAAACCTCTAACCCCCTTTTTCTGACCAAGAACTTACTTATATTAATGGTATTTAAAAAGGCTTGTCAGAATTTGTTTCAGAAATAACTTACCTACATATCTGGTTTCGGTGTCCTTTCATAAGTTCCTGCATTAGTATGCCTTGTTGTTTAACAAAACAGTTGTCCTGGCATTATTAAAATATTGTGCCTAATGATGAAGGGATCCTAAGTCTTAATTTATTTGGAAGAATCCAAATCTGGAATGAAGGATTTCTTGGAGGGTGAAACAAAAATGTGAATCCCAAATTAATGTACATTCAGGTACATTAATTAAGTCATTTCTCTCTCCAGATTGTCATAGGACATCTGGTTGGCTCTTGGAAATCTTTTCAGAGTTTGGCTCTGTGAACCACCTTCAGAAAGCTCCTTATTGTTGTTGAGATGCTTCTGAGCCCTGTTGTTGAGGTGCTAATTCCTGTCCAACTCTTTGCAGTCCCATGGAGTGCACACTCCAGGCTTCGCTGTCCTTCACTATTTCCTGGAGTTTGCTCAAACTCATATCTATTGAGTTGGTGATGCTGTCTAACCATGTCATCCACTGTTGCTTCCTTCTCCTGCCCTCAATCTTTCCTAGTGTCAGGGTCTTTCCAAAGGGTTGGCTCTTTGCATCAGGTGACCAAAGTATTGGTGCTCCAGCGTCAATCTTTGCAATGAATATTCAGGGTTGATTTCCTTTAGGATTGACTGATTTGATCTCCTTTCAGTCCAAGGAACTCTCAATAGTCTTCTCCAGCACCACAGTTTGAAAGCATCAATTCTTTGGCACTCAGCCATCTTTATGGTCCAACCCTCACTCGATACATGGGTACTAGGAAAACCATAGCTTTGACTAGATGGACCTTTGTCAGCAAAGGGATGTCTCTGCTTTTTAACACACTGTCTAGGTTGATCATACCTTTCCTTCCAACGACTAAGCGTCTTTTAATTTCATGGTTGCCATCACCATCCACAGTGATTTTGGAGCCCAAGAAAATAAAATATGTCATTGTCCCCTGAGCCCTGTACCCACCTCTAATTATATTCAACATGTTATTCCTAATGCAAATAGTTTATCTTTGTAGTAATATAGGCGATATTGGTGACTGTTCTGAAATAAACCAAGTCATAACTCTCTTCTTTGCTTCTGCTGGAAAAGTTCTATGCCAGAATTCTTACCTAGTGCTGCATTTTTGTTTTATTGATTCTGAGTCCAGAATTGAGTTTTCCAGACAAACACTTACGAGTTCCAGGGCAGTATGGAAACACACCCAGGGAATGTGTGGTTTGAAGTGAGGATTGCCTCTTTGGAAGTGAATAGGGTAGTGACTGCTGTTGAAATGTCATTAAATGGAAATGTACTTTTCACTTTATCTTCCTTTGGAAGTTAGCACTCAAGATAGTCACTTTAGAGAGTTCCTGCATTCCCTCAGGGACCTGATTTACAATAAACATACACATAGTGCCTAATGTAAGCAGCCAGCACCCCAGAAAATATAGCATGAAAAGAGGGTAAGAGAAGGGGCAGTCTGAGTGTTTGCAATTGTCTCGTTTCAGGATCCATGTCATGCATGGGCTACATCTGCAGCTTTTTAAAGTTTTTGGAGGAAGCTCAGCAATGCAGCTGTCTCTAATGTACTGTGAACCTTGAAAAGGAATTTCCTTTCAAGTAAGAGCGGAAGTAGTTTGTGTGTGGGATGATGGAGCTGAAGGTTTTCTTCAACAGAGAATAAAGTGCCATTATATAAACAAACATCTACACAATCTAAAGTAAGCCCCGTAAAAACAAATGTTACGGGCACCTACACTGCTATTTGAAAAGACCTAGTTAATTTTAATGATCTACTTGTGTTCTCTCATTTTCACAAGGGAGGAAGCATGGGCACACAGTTGTTAGGCGACTTACCCAGATCTCACTGTTACTTCTAGTTGCTGAACCAGAATTTGGAGTTGCAGAGGTTTTGTTTTTGTTCTTTGAGGAATTACATTTAAATTGGACTTTATGACTGCTATTTAGGCTGAATCTTTGGAAGTCAAAGTCTTTGCCACATGAACATTTTTATTTAAGAGACACATTATAGAAACACACACCACAACTACCACAAATGAATATTCCAGGGTATGAATAAAGCTCAGAGATGATAACTTCTGCGTAGATTTTCCCACTTACTATAACACATAGTATTTTGTAAAAAGTACCATATGTTCAGCCACATTTAGACTGTCATAATTTAGTGCTTGGATTTCCCTGGTGCCTCAGTGGTAAAGAATCCTCCTGCAATGCAAGAGTCATGGGTTTGATCCCTGGGTCAGGAAGATCCCCTGGAGGAGGAAATGACAACTAACTCTAGTATTCTTGCCTGAGAAATCCCATGGACAGAGAAGCCTAGAGGGCTACAGTTCATGGGGTTGCAAAAGAGTTGGATATGACTTAGCAATTTAGTGCTTACAGGAATGCAACTTATATTCAGTTTGTTCTCAGCCACAGTACCTCACCATCTGAGGTGGGAAGGCAAAATTAGCAACACAATTAATTTATTTTCTAAGAAAAAAAAAAATCTTGCTGTGAAGAATGGAGCATCCTTCCCTTTTTCCTCTTCCTAAGATTTTCTGCAAATGTTAATCTAAAGAGATTACTTGTGAAGTATCCTGAGTAGCTCTGACTGCAAATAAGAAATGTGATCTGCGGCTTTACACAAAAGCAAATGCTCTCACCTCTCCAGATTTATTTCTTAATGCTAAAATTACAAGGTCATTGTTCCTTCCTATTGTAGGGTATCACTTATACATGGATCCTTTAGGTTTACACATTGAGTTTTATGGTCAGAAGCAGTAGCTGTAGAATGTTTTAGTATAATCGATGGCCTGTCTTTACCAGATAAAATTGCTGTGGTGTTTATACTAATCTCTTCTACCTCTTCCTCAGTTACAGTGAATCCACACTGTGATTTTGCAAACTGAATACTTGGTCTTTTCTTCTGAGGCTTTGTTTTCATTTTTAAATTTCTTTTTAAGGAATTTTTGAATTTGTGCTGAAGATTTCTTATCACCTATTTGTACTTGGCGTGTGAGCAAAATTATCCATTCCATGAAAAAGTTCTCTAATGTTTTACTTCTTTGTCTAGATTCTTTGTTTATTATCCCCTTGTCTTTAAGTAAATCATTACTTTATTTACAAAATAATCAAAATGGTCTAGGGCTTAAAAAGAAAAGTATATACTTATAGTTCTATTAAGTACTAAGCTAACAGACAATATTTTACTTGTGATTTTATAATTCATACATCCAAAGATACAAATATCTGCATTGTAATCCATTCATTTATAAATGCCAGTGTTTATAGATAGAAAGCACTGAGCAAGTTAGGTATATTTGCTCTTCTAGATATAAAAATTTACTACGATTTTATAGTTTAATAGCTATGGTAATTAAAATAGTGTGGTTATGGCCTAGGGTAGCCATAGATTTATGGGACATGATAGAGAATCATATATATAAGGAAATAATGTGTCAGAGGGGACATTAGAGATCAGTGGGGAAAGGTAGACTTATTTGAAAACCTCACTTCATACCATGTATAAAGTTCATGAAACAGGAGAAAAATAATCAACTCCAAATATATCATAAAGCTAAAGGTAAAATTCAAAAAAAGTGAAAATGTTTAGAAGAAAATAATAGCTGGTGTTCCATGTCTTGTCATGAACACTTGAGATAGGTGCTCTTATTCTCCTATCCTATTAATGAAGAATCAGGTTCAGAGAAGTAACTTTGTTTCAGATTACACAGTAAGACATGGTAGAATATAGATTCAAATCGAGACAGATTGGTTCTTGTGTCCATTCCATTAGTAGCTATGTAATACAATGTCTCTTAGCGTAGAACATTTGTATAGCTTAAAGTTAAAAAAAATGCAAAGATCACAGAACATAAAGATATTATTTTAGAACTTCTAAACAGTTTAATTATTGGTAGTTCAACAAAGCAAACAACGAGCAAAAGGATGGCTTACATACTTGGAAAATATGTTACAAGACATGTAACTGAGAAAAATTTAATATTAATTATATATAAAGAATGTCTTCCTAAATGAGAAAAATACCAAAAAAAGGGTCAGAAGACATGAACGGGCCATTGACAGAGTAGATGGAAGTACAGGTAAAGAAACTAAGTAAAGTTAAAATAATATGAGCTACCAAGTTAAAATTAAGAAATAGGCAAAATAAATCTGAGGTTATCAAGCCTTGGTAGGGATATGAAGAAACGGGAACTTTCAAGGACTGCTAAATGGAACCTAAGTTGTTTTCAACCATTTTCAAAAGTAATATATGATTTTTAGGTCTGGATCCTAATTATATAGAAATATTCATAAGGTAAAGCAATTTAGATGTGTCAAAACCACAAGCAGCAATAAAATAATAAATAACACAAAGGATCATCAAAGAAAAATACATCATCAAGAAAGTGAGAGAAGAGCCCACAGAGTGGAGAAAACATCTGCAAATCATAGATCCAGTGTTGGACTCAATTCCAGATTATATAAAGAACTCTTAAAACCAATAATAAAAGGTAATTCTTTTTAAAAATGGGGAAGGATTTTGACAGAAGTTTCTCTAAAGAGTATGTAGAGATGACCAATGATCATATGAAAAGATGCTCAGTGTCATTAGCTCTCAGGTCAGGTCAGTTCAGTTACTCAGTTGTGTCTGACTCTTTGCGACCCCATGCACTGCAGCACGCCAGGCTTCCCTGTCCACCACCACTCCTGGAGCTTGATCAAACTCATGTCTATTGAGTTGGTGATGCCATCCACCTCAGTGGCCCATTCTCCTCCTGCCTTCAGTGTTTACCAGCATCAAGGGCTTTTCCAGTGAGTTAGCTCTTTGCATCAGGTGGGCAAAATATTGGAGCTTCAGCATCAGTCCTTCCAATGAATATTCAGTACTGATTTCCTTTAGGATTGACTGGCTTGATCGCCCTGCAGTCCCAATGGACTCTCAAGAGCCTTCTCCAACACCACAATTCAAAAGCATCAATTCTTTAGCGCTTAGCTTTGTTTGTAGTCCAACTCTCATATCCATACGTGACTACTGGAAAAACCATGGCTTTGACTAGATGGACCTGTGTTGGCAAAGTAATGTCTCTGCTTTTCAATATGCTGTCTAGGTTTGTCATCACTTTTCTTACAAGGACCAAGAGTCTTTTAATTTCATAGCTGCAGTCACCATCTGCAGTGATTTTGGAGCCCCCCAAAATAAACTCAGCCACTGTTTCTACTGTTGCCCCATCTATTTGCCATGAAGTGATGGGACCGGATGTCATGATCTTTGTTTTTTGAATGTTGAGTTTTAAGCCAGCTTTATCACTCTCCTCTTTCACCTTCATCAAGGGGCTCTTTAGTTCTTCTTCACTTTCTGCCATAAGGGTGGTATCATCTGCATATCTGAGATTATTGATATTTCTCCTGGCAGTCTTTATTTCAGCTTGTGCTTCATCCAGTCCGGCACATCTCATGATGTACTCTGCATGTAAGTTAAATAAACAGTGTAGCAATATATACAGCCTTGATGTATTCCTTTCCCAGTTTTGAACCAGTCCATTGTTCCATATCCAGTTCTAACTGTTGTTTCTTGACCTGCATACAGGTTTCTCAGGAGGCAGGTCAAGTGGTCTGGTATTCCCATCTTTTGAAGAATTTTCTACAGTTTGTTGTGATCCACACAGTCAAAGGCTTTGGCATAGTCAATAAAGCAGATGTTTTTCTGGAACTCTTGCATTTTCTATGATCCAGCAGATGTCTGCAATTTGATCTCTGGTTTTTCTGCCTTTTCTAAATCCAGGTTGAACATCTGGAAGTTCACAGTTCACGTACTGTTGAAGCCTGGTTTGGAGAATTTTGAGCATTACTTTGCTAGCGTGTGAGGTGAGTGCAATTGTGTGATAGTTTGAACATTCTTTGGCATGGCTGTTCTTTGGGATTGAAATGAAAACTGACCTTTTCCATTCCTGTGGCCAGTGCTGAGTTTTCCAAATTTGCTGGCATATTGAGTGCAGCACTTTCACAGCATCATCTTTTAGGATTTGAAAGAGTTCAACTGGAATTCCCTCACCTCCTCTAGCTTTGTTCGTAGTAAGGCCCACTTCACTTCACATTCCAAGATGTCTGGCTTTAGGAGAGTGATCATGCCATTATAGTTATCTGGATTGATAATATTTTTTCAAATAGTTCTGTGTATTCTTCTTAATATCTTCTGCTTCTGTTATGTCCATACTGTTTCTGTCCTTTATTGTACCTATCTTTAGCTGTCCATGACATTCAAATCAAAACCACGAGATACTTGTCCACCCACTAGAGTGGCTATAATTGAGAAGGTAATAGCCAGTGTTTGTAGAGATGTGGGGAAATTGGAATCCTCATACACTACTTCTGGGAATAGAAAATGGTGTAACCAATTTTGAAAAAACAGTCTGTCAGTTCTTCACAGTGTTAAATATTCAGTTACCATATGCCCCAGATGTTTCACTTCTGAGTATCTATCCAAGAGAAGTGAGAACCTAATGTCCCCACAGAATTTGTACATGTTCACAGCAGTGTTATTCATAATAGCCAGTAAGTGGAAAACCCATATGTCCAGCAGCTGATGAATAGATAAACAAAATGTTGTGTATCTATATAATAAAATATTCTTTGGCAATAAAAATTATGCTATAACTTGAATAAATTTGAAAACATCATGTTGTGTGAAAGAAGCCAGATTCTGAGACCACATATTGTCATATTGCATTTATATGAAAAGTCTAGAATTTAAAACTATACACCAATGTAGGACAGATTAGTAGCCTTAAGTTGCCTGGGATGGGGGCCCAGGGGCAAGAATAGGGAGTGACTGTTAATGGCTATGGGACTTGTTTGAGGGTGTTATGAACATGTTCTAAAATTGCATGGTGATATAATCGCAAAACTGTGCTAAAATGGATTGAATTGAACGTGTTAAACAGGTCGGTCTTATGGCATGTGAATTATGTTTCTATAAAGCTCCTAAAATATTCATTGTTGTTGTTGTTCATCACCCAGTTGTGTCC
>SJYC01049865.1:29-39296 GCA_006408675.1 Madoqua kirkii | reverse complement strand
AAGTTCATTTCCATTGTATCAGTGATACCCTCTTATTCTCTGACGCCCTCTTCTCCTTCTCTCTCAGTCTTTCCCAGCATCAGGGACTTTTCCAATGAGTCATCTCTTCACATCAGATGACCAGAATATTAGCGCTTTACATCAGTCCTTCCAGTGAAGCAGGCTATTTATCTACTACTATGAAATATTTGTACTAGTAGATAAAAAGCCAATTTATGATAGTGGCGAATATGGCAGGAGAAGGGGTTGGTCCTCAATCAACTTTATTCTATAATTTATTCCTTTATGATAAAAAACATCCCTTCAGACTGAACCCAATATTCTCTTTTTTAGTGTATTTGTAGAATTTTATGTAATAAAAGAGGTAACCTATAACCAAGTGGAGTACATAGCCACACCCTTACCTTCCTTTCAGCTAGAAAGCATTATGGGTTTTTCCTTCCTCTGAAAACTGAAGGAGCTTTGCAGCTGGTGCTGGTGGTAAAGAATCTGGCTGCCAGTGCAGAAGACATGAGAGATGTGGGTTTCATTCCAGGGTTGGGAAGATTCCCTGGAGGAGGTCATGGCCAGTTACTCTAGTATTTAAGACTTGGGTTCCAGAAAATGTTCTCTACGAGGAAAACATTGAATTCAGGTTCCTGTGTTGACTGTTACTTTCTTTTTCTGATATCAATTACAGTAGTACTTTACTTGTGAAATCAGAATTTTAGTGAGGAGGCTTTGTTATTTTATTTAGTTGGTTTATGAGAAAAATTACTTGTGATTAAGAGTTACCATTAGTTCTGGTTAAGATCATATCATTTTTCCTTTGTTAAAACTTAGCAGCGTAGCCCACCTGCAACTCTGCTTGTTCAGTTATTGCTTTTGGGGACAATTGGTCTTCATAATTCTGTATCTGGGCCTTAAGGGGATCTTTAATTTGCCTATGAATCTTTATCATTAACTCTCCCTACACAGATTAATAGATCGCCCTGGGGACAGAGAGCATGCTTATAGGCTAGGAAGCCTCTTTCCAAGCTTTTCTCCTTGTTACTGTGGCAGAAACGCCTTTCTTGTAGAGTAGTTGGAAAACTGCCCACACTGACAAGCCCTTCTCAGATAGCAGAAACTCATAGTCATAACAAAACATTTTTCCCCCAGAATATTATTTCATACTGCTCCCACTCAGGGCCATGGCCGTCATTAGGATGGGAAAATGACCCCAGGGCCTTGAGGTTTGTACATCAGAGTATTCACAACAAGTGACGCTAAAGCTGATTCAGGATAAGCTGGAGTGTGGTTGTGACAGCATTCAAATATTGTTGAAGTACAGTTGCTCTACAGAGTACAGCTTAAGCAAGAGTTCTTTTGTTGAATTCTAGAACCTATAAACATAAGGGTGTTTGGAATGGCTTATTTAGAATCAAAGGATGAAAAAACGTGCAGAGCCAGAAGTCTGTGTAGGGAAACAGATGACACGTGAAAGCTAGATTGCGACTAGACAGTGCTTTTCAGATTGTGGTCCCTGCATCAGTGTGACATGGGGACCTGATGGAAATATCAGTTCTTGTGTCCTAACCCAGATCTACTGAATCAAAAACTCCAGGGAATGCCTCCAGAAAACTTTGTTTTTAACAAGCCATCTGGTTGATACAGATGTGTGGTTAAAGTCTGAGAACTTTGAACTAAAATTATGTTGCTTTGTGAGTAAACTTGAACATTATCTCACAGGCAATGGAAGATCATGGAGGATTTGTGAGCTGAGTTATGGTACGATTGGTGTTTTAGTTAGATAATGGAGTCCTCTGCCTTATTTTTCTAATAAAGGAATTTCAGTTTAGAAAAATTTTAAAGTGCTACCACATGTAGCTATGTGATTGAATGCATATGTTTCAGAAGTGTCTATTATTTTGTAGTATTTTATAATTAAATATGAGCTGTTTAAGGACTTAATAGAACTTTGGAAGTTTCAAACTTGAATGATTGTTCTCTATAAATTATAAAATGATGCTTTCTTTTGTATGCTGTTTTGTTGCCTACACTGAAAACAATTTGCAGCTTTAAAAGGACCTAGGTGTACTCTTAAATTCTAAAGATATTCTCCAAATAATTTTAGAAAATGTCTGAGGGCGTTTCCCAGGTCATTTTACTGTGTAATTTTTTCCCAGTATGTTTTGCTTTTTAAATGTTTTCATTTTTCCTCTTAATCTTGTTATGCATCAGTAACACATGATGTGTTGGCATCTTCGGGAATTGCACATTTGTTCCAAGTGAAAAGGACTAGGTTCAGAAAATCTAGTGAGCCAGAAAGTTTACCCAACAGAAACCTATATTGAATCTGAAAATAATGTGCTCACATTTTCCATCAGAACTAAAATGGATTGAAGTCAGGAAGCCTCTCTGAGAAGTTGACTGGGCTCTGCCCTCCATGAACACAGCTTCTCATGTGACTCAGTGGTAAACAATCTGCCTGCCAATGCAGGAGGCGCAGGTTCGATCCCTGGGTCAGGAAGATCCCCTGGAGAAAGAAATGGCAACCCTCTCCAGTATTCTTGCCTGGAAAAATTCCATGGACAGAGGAGCCTTGTAGACTTCAGTCCATGGGGTTGCCAAGAGTCAGACGTGACTGAAACAGCTGAGCACACACGCCCTACCCGAACAGCGTGACCAGATACGTCATTTACACCTATAACTTGAAGACAGTGTGGCGAAAATGACCTTCTTTCCAGAAGTCGGGCATGGGGCTGACTGTAAAGATCTGATTTTATCAGCCTTCTCTTTAAGAGTCTTTAAGATTTAAGCTACAGTACAGTGATTTATTTTACTTCCAGATGGTCTTATTTTTATGTTAACTGGAATGCTGGTATTAAAATGCAATAGGATGGGAAGGAGGAAGCAGGAGAGGAGAGATAAATTGGAAGTTTGGGATTAACAGATACACACTACTAATATATAAACAATGTGACCTACTGTATAGCACAGTATCTCTATTGAATATAGAGAACTGTATTCAATATGTTATAATAACCTAAAGTGGAAATGAGTCTGAAAAAAGTGTGTGTATATATACACACACACATACACACTTTGTTGTACATCTGAAACATTGTAAATCTCCTATACTTCAATTAAAGAATGCAGTAATCATTTTTAATATTTAATGATCTAATTCTATAAATATCCTAAAACTATTATACTCAGATCTTGGCTCAGAGTTAACTATTGGGGAAAAGGCAAGAGTCTTTTCTGAAGGAAATCAAAATAATTGAATTTTAATCGTTTCCCAGCTACTGAATACTTATGTGACTTTAGACATAAGCTTCAGTGTCTCAGGATGAGGTGACATGTTAAAATATTTAAATAGTTCATATGAGAAGTTGGTTTGGGGCACAGATACTGTTTTAAAAATAAACACAGAATGACTCGGAGAAATCACTTATTCCTTAGTTTAACATACTTTAATTGCACACCTCGTATCTTCCAGTGTTGTAATATGCCCTATGGGTTCAAGAAAAATATTCCATGATTACATCCTGGAGGGGAGGCAGGCACATACAAAGACTATTTTGGGAATGGGTAGGTGTGTATCTAACTTAAAAGGAGGTATCTACTGAGTTTCCAATTAAAGGCTGATAAGGAGTTATTTGAGCAAAACAGCCAGAGGGACCAACCAGAGCAAAATTCCCGAGAGCCCTGAGAGAGCACAGTGTGGCCAGAGGACTGAGTTTGTTTGGTATAATTGCAGAGTTGGATGTGAGGGGTAGTGAGTGGCTAATCTGAGATTGTAAGCGGGGCTGAGGAGATGAAGGTGTGTGTGAACCGGAGATGCAGAGATCCATGACTGCCTTTTAGAAGGTAGTAAGATACATAATCGTATTTCCCACTGTCTTGGTTAATGGCAGTTTCATGCTTGTAGTTCATTAGGACCAAACCTTGGCATTATCCTTATCTCTTCTTTATGTCTCACGTAGTGCAATAGTGCATTAGAGAGTTATTCCAAGACTACTTTTTTAGGGCTCCATGTACTCCACTTCTAAATCCTCTTTAGACTACCCTTTCCTGCTGTCATGGGTGTGTGTGTGCTAAGTCGCTTCAGTCGTGTCCTACTCTTTGCGACGGTATGGACTGTAGCCTGCCAGGCTCCTCTCGCCGTGGGATTCTCCAGGCAAGAATACTGGAGTGGGTTGTCATGCTCTCCTCCAGGGGATCTTCCCGACACAGGGATTGAACCCGGGTCTCCTGCATTGCAGGCAGATTCTTTACCCACTGAGCCACCTCTTGTGAAAGCGTTGCCCTGTTTTATGAAGATGAAATTGGATACTCTCTTACCTCTTGGTCCCCTGCCTTGGGGCTTCTTTAATGCAACACGAGGAACCAATGAGTGCTGACGTACGACTCGAAAGGAAAGGCCATACATGACCAGTGGAGCATAGGAGCCGAGCCAGCATGGAGATCCTGAGGTTCGTGTCATGCTGCCTCTGGCGAGGTGAGCTAGTTAACTCATCCTCAGATTGCCTATGTTTTTTCTTTCCCATTTCACAGTCATCTTGTGAAGGCGTTGCCCTGTTTTATGAAGATGAAATTGGATACTCTCTTACCTCTTGGTCCCCTGCCTTGGGGCTTCTTTAATGCAACACGAGGAACCAATGAGTGCTGACGTACGACTCGAAAGGAAAGGCCATACATGACCAGTGGAGCATAGGAGCCGAGCCAGCATGGAGATCCTGAGGTTCGTGTCATGCTGCCTCTGGCGAGGTGAGCTAGTTAACTCATCCTCAGATTGCCTATGTTTTTTCTTTCCCATTTCACAGTCCTGGTTGATTCCTGGATGACATTGCCAGTAAACTACCTGTTTGCAGGCAGTTATCTTAGGCTCTTTCTTTTTTCTTTAGTCGCTACGTTGTGTCCGACTCTTGAGACCCCGTGGACTGTAGCCTGCCAGGCTCCTCTGTCCATGGATTTCTCCAGGCAAGAATACTGGAGTGAGTTGCCATTTCCTTCTCCAGGGGATCTTCCCGACCCAGGAATCGAACCCAGCTCTCCTGCATCGCAGGCAGATTCTTTACCAACTGAGCTATGAGGGAAGCCCTTCTGTTTTCTTGGAAATTAAAGTAACAATAAGACCTTCCAAACACATCTTGAATTTGACCGCTTCTCATCACCCCTGCCGCTGCCTTCCGTGTTCAAACCACAGTCGGCACCCGCCTTAGTCATGCACTCCCTGCTTCACTGTCAGTGCCTGCAGTCACCTCCTAAGTGCTCTCTGCTTTGATTGTTGTCCCTATAGTCCATCTTTGGCACAGCACCCAGAGGAAAAAATTCCCCCGAGGCCCTCTCAGATCTGTCCCTTTTTCTTCTATGACCTCCCCTCCTAGCACTGTGCCTCTTTCTGGAAAAACCTGTGCCTGCTGCTCTTGGAGGATCCCAGGTGCACCTCCTCCTCAGGGCTCCTGCTTGCTTCTCTCTGGGCACTTCCGCTCATAGCTCGCTCCCACCGCTGTTCCCTTCCCAGAAACGACTGCCTCGGTGAGGAGGCTCTGACTGTCCCCTTTAAAATAGCAACCACTTCCTACAGCTTCTGTCTCCTTTCCCTGCTTTATTTCTCCACATTGCACATAACATAATTAATGTGCTTCCATCTTGACCCGACTTCTCGTCTCTTTTCTCCAATAACTGCCAGCTTTGTCAGGGCAGGGAATTGTGCCTTTTTCTTTTCATTATTGCCTCCTTGGGCAGAACCTGTTACCTGGTAGGTGTTTTCAAATAATTGTTTAGTTAAGCAAATAAATGAATGTGTATTTTAGAAAATGTAGTTCTGGGCTGTAGTATAAGATGGTTAGAGGAAGGTAGGGCTAGAGATTAGGAGCCTATTGCAGACCACCAGGTAAGAAATGATGAGGGCTCCATTTGGAATCTTTTAACAATATCAGTAGAGAGTTAAGGAAGGATTCCAGAAACATTTAGAAGATTGAAATGATTGTATTGCTAATGGATATAATGGATATAGAGAGGGAGACATCTAGGAAGATTCTTGGGTTTTTATTTGGCAGCTGTGTGGATGATGGGCATGTTTATCAGAAAGAAATTGAAAGTTTAGGTTTAGAAAGAATAAGGATAGGCTGGAGAGGCTTCAGGAAGAAGGAAGAAGAACTTCAGATTTAAATATGTTGAGTTTGGTGTATCAGCAAGACCTCTTAGCGTGAAGTGTTAGAGATCTCATAGTCGGTTGAGATAAAAGGACTAGAGCTCAGAAAAGGGCACTTGTGCCTAGTAAGTGGATTGTGTCTTGAGATGGGCCTCACACAAGGCAAACAAGGGGAAACTGCATACTACTGCACGTTCCTATAGGAGTATAGGAATTCCTAACTGTTGCCAGAGGGGGAGGTGGCTCTTTTTTTTAAAAAAGGATTGAAAGAGAAATCCTTGAAAAAGAGAAAAAAAGGAAATGTCGAATTCATTTTTGTTGGTACATTTGAAAGAGTGAAAACAGCATTTATCTTCAGTGAAATGTCTAAGTATCTCAAGAGTACAAAAAACCTAACCTTTAGCTTGCCCTGGCTAGCCTCAAACACTCCATTTTACTTTCACAGCCATCTTCTTTTATTGAAAACACGTTGAAGTACGTTTTTTCCCTTTAGTCACCGGAAATGAGTACGTTCTTTACTAAAACATCCAGAATGCATGTAATGAAAAATGTTTAATGATTTGAGCAAGATTTCTGGTATATATGTATCTATTGAGTAATATAAGTTTTAAGTGATTGTGTTCTCCACTTACATACTTTGCACCTATTTTGAATCTCAGATTTTTGCCAATAGCTTTCATACCTCTGGTGATTTTTATTACCTTATTTAGTAGAGGAGAGTAAAGCATCTTGAACTGGTCTTCAGCCTAGACATTTATTTAACAATTTGATTTCTCAAGGGGCAACACTGTTGGAAGAGATTACTATACACAAATCTCTGGGCCGAGAGTGGATAGAGATGAGAAAGATACTGCCAAGGAAATTTATAGAAACAAAACCCAAATCACTCTGCGCTGTGATCATCTTGTAGTTGGTGAGTGCACCTTAGCTTTGGTTGAAATCTTGGCCTTGTGATTTGAATTTAATCCTTGCTGTTTGATCTCGTGTGGAGAGTTTTCATCTCACTAAGATGTGAATGATCTTATAGTCTGAGCTTGCATCGGGCGCAGGGGTGTCAGTGGCCGCACTGCCTGAATTGGCATCACTAGAGCATGGATTCTGAGGATATGTTGTTGAGTGGCCGTGTCCTCCTCTTTATGACCCCGTGGACTGCAGCAGCGTGCCAGGCTTCCGTGTCCTTCACCATCTCCTGGAGTTTACCCAGATTCAGGTCCACTGAGTCAGACATGCGGTGAGTCTGACATACCAGTGAGTCACTCACTGAGTCTGAGGACATATGTTAGATCTCAACTGTATTGCTGATAGCGGAATTAAACTTTTAAAATCAGGTTGAAGAAACTCTAAGAACACAATTCAAGGGCCCAAGGTAATTCAGATTTAATTAAAAGAACTTTTTATATTTATTTAAGAAACTTGGGTATTTTAGCAAACTTTGAAAACCAAGAATAACTGAATCAGGGTTCTCCATAGACATACCACGAATAGGAAGCAAGTGTGTATATATGGGTCTGTCAGGAACTGATCCACATTATGATGGGGGCTGGCAAGTCCCTAGATCGGCAGTCGACAAGCTGCAGACTCAGGAGAGCCAGTAGCGTAGTTACAGTCCAGACAGAGACACAGAGATCAGGAGTTTAAGACCCAGGAAGAGAGCTGACACTTCAGCTGGAATCTGAAGGCGGGAGAAATGTGGCGGCCCAGCTTGAAGACATTAGATGTGAGGCATTCCCTCGCCTTTGGAGAGTCCACCTTTTTGTCCTGTTCAGACCTTCAGCTGACTGGGGAGGGAAATCTGCTTTCTGCAGTCTCACAGATGTTAGATTCATCCCAAACACCCTCCCAGAAATACCAGATAGTGTTTGACCAGATATCTGGTACCGACAATCCAGTCAAGTTGGCATATAAAGTTAATGATCACAATAACAGTATTTTAAAATCTACTCAACTGCATTCAGATAATAAGCATTTAGGCATAGCTCTATAGATTCAGCAGAGAGTAAGACATTTTGAGTATCTAAAGAAGTAAAGAACAGGTGTCAGGTAATACTTAATAAGACCAAAATGAAGTCAATAAAGTCAATAAAATATACAAGTTTTTAGTATTTATGTTCTTCACCAGGATATTTTTCATGTATATATTGAAGCTTACTCAGTTGTGTCTGTTTGCGACCCCATGGACTGTAGCCCACCAGGCTCCTCTGTCCTTGGAATTCTTCAAGCCAGAATTCTGGAGTGGTTAGCTGTTCCTTTCTCTAGGGAATCTTCCCAACCCAGGGATCTAATCCAGGTCTCCCACATTGCAGGCAGATCTTTACCATCTGAGCCACCAGGGAAACCCTGAAGCTAACTACATGGGACTGAAAATTGAGTTCTTATTCTGAACTTTAAATTATTAAACAGATATTAAGAAAACCATATGCTTACTTTTCCATTTTTTAATTCCTTTTTAAATTTGTTTATATCACAATGTGTATTCGTCTGGAAGATGGTAGCATAATCAAAAAGAACCAATAAAAGCTCAGTCTGTTTAAAAAAAAAGTACTAGTGGATACCACAAGAAAAAAATGTCTTCAGCTTTTTTTGCCCCTGTGTTGCATTATTCTGTTCCTGAGTAATATCTGTGGTCCCCTGTCTGATGCCATGCGTTTCTGAATTCAGGTAATATAAAATGTTTCTGTGCTTACTGGATACTGTAGGTAAACCAAGTTTTGATATTATTTAATTTTAAAAGAATGAGAGTCTTTATAAACATATGTATAATTATTTAGCCACAGAGCATAGCTTATTAAATAGCCATTACAGATGTGTTTCCTCTTCCCATCTCACCGTCCCCAGTTCCAGCTAAACTTTAGGAAGTGAAAAATACAAAGCAGCTGGGAAAATGATTGTAAGAATTTAACAGCTGTATTTGAATGACTTAAACATTTTAGAGTCAAGTATAAAATAAAAATTATCTGATTATTGCTTAATAGAATTTCTTAAAGACATTTAAATGAATTAGGTCTCTGAATTTGGCTCATTTTTGGAAATTATAGAGAGGCTTCACTAAATAAACGTATTTACTTTCTTATGTCTTAATTTCCCCAAATTTAACTGAGGTATCTTTTATTTCTGGTTTTGTGATGATGACAAGGTAGTTATTTTCACAATTCAGGGACTTTGGGGAGGTCTTTTTATAGAAACGTATTTATCTCTCATTGAGGAAATAACAATTTTAAAAGGGGGAAAAGTTATTGCTATATGTCTGAAAATAACGAACATGTTTTCCCTTTTCTTACAGTGAATCAGATAGGGTGGGTTTTGGATAGACATGTTCTCATGGAGTTAATATTTGACTTGCCAGCTCGTTTGCATTTGGCTGACCTTGGGAACTCTGGCATGGCCATGATATCTGTGAGATCTCCCACCTTTTGGCAATGGGAGGAAATATTTGAGGCTATGGCTTCATCAGAAGTCAATCGTTATGATAATACACTCCCTGACAGCTATGTAGGATTGATGTAAAATGCAACACTTTGGTGAATGCTTTCTTTGAAGACTCAAATCCAGTGTGAAAACATTTTTTAATGTAAAAGATTTGTGGCACTTTCATAATAGCTGGGCCTGCCCTGTTGATTTAGATCAAAATCACTTCCTCCAACATCATAACCATTTTACTGTTCAGTGGTGCAGAAGGCATCATCAATAGTGAAATGTTTTGGATCATTTGGAATTGGATGACTGATAAAAATGAAAATATCTCCAACAGATTGTGCTGTGGTGGGCTTCTTACAAAGGCAAAAATAAAAGTTATCGCTACACTAAGGATTTTCTTAAGTGTTCAAATGATATGAACCCTTTGGGTAAACATCTAATACAATACTGAATGTTTGCAGTTCCATTTAAGACTCTCATCATGCCTACTTTGAAATCTTAACTGTTTTCTCTTTCAGCTTTTAGGGAAAGGAAACACTGCTTCTTTTACTGTTTAATGAATATTTATGAAGTCCTTTGACAATTAAGGGCTCATTAAAATTCACTTCAAAAGAAAAGAGATAAAACACTTTTAAGACCAGAGCAGAATGTGGTGGAAATACTAACTCACATCTTTCTCTCCTTTAAGTCAGAAACACTCTGCAAATGAACTGACAGTCTTAGTCCATATTCGATGCATGAGACGGAGTGCTCAGGGCTGGTGCACTGGGATGACCCAGAGGGATGGGATGGGGAGGGTCGTGGAGTGGGGTTCAGGATGGGGAACACATGTACACCCATGGCTGATTCATGCCAACGTATGGCAAAAACCACTGCAATATTTTAAAGTAATTAGCCTCCAATTAAAATAAATAAATAAAAAAAACTGATTGTAGGTTTAAATATGGTGGCTGTATTTGATTATCATATGGTGACTGTGATTTTGTATGTTGACTACTGCATGGTGAATCTTTTTTCTGTAAATACTAGGAGATCCTGTTTTTATATGGCATACCTGTTAATGGGAAGGAGATCAGTCTTTGGAGTCAGACTGCTTGTTTAAAATCTGTTTCAACTCTCTCCTGTTCTGTGACCTTGTGCAAGTTTTCAGGGCCTCAGTTTCTGCATTTTAATATGGGGGAAATAACACTGTAGGACTCATGAGCTTGTTGGAAGAAGCAACCAGAGTTATTGCAGAAAAACACTGTGGATAGTTCCTGGCACATTAGTTTTCTCTGTTTTGAGAAATCTTTTCTTTCAATTTGAAAAGATCTTTGTTTCTCCTGGCTAAGGTTGTGAACAGGAATAATCAGTGAATCCTCACTTCTTACAGGTAGCATTTTAGCTTCCTTTTTCATCTCTGTTTTTCTCCATTCTTTCTTCCCAGGACCCCACGCCTCTGTGTCTTGCCACTTACAGCTCCCTTAGACTGCAGTCTTCTCTTAGTTCAAGTATGTCACACAGAATATGAGGATGCGTAAATATATATTCAGTCATTTACAAAAGCACAGTCTTTTTTGAATGAGAAATTGCTGCAGTTAAGGTACTTTGAAGTAAGAGCACTTGTAACATCTTTGCTATTATTCCATGTATATCATTGTTGTTTGGTTATGGAAGTAAAGAATACCTGGACATGAAATCAGATAATGGCACAGAAAATTACGTGCTGGCTCATCATCACTTTAAACTTGAAATGGAAGCTTGTGTTGAAATGAGTAGAAGAGTAGTAAGGAATCCATTCACATATTTCTCTTTCTAAGATAACTTAACATTGCAGAAGTAAGCACTGACTTGGAAACCAAAAACTTGTATTCTGTTGATAAATGTATTCCTCTCAAGAACATCTCACTTATTCTTAAGTAATCTACCATCCCACTTTAAACACTATAGGTCATAAGTTTAAATTTGTCTTTGTAAAGTGGTAATTTCTGCTATTTAATGCAAACCATATCTTTAAGACAAGCCTCATAAATTGAATAATAGCATAGTTTCCACTGGAATTTTTGCTGGAATTTTCACCATCTGCTCTTTACAGTCTATGAGAAGACCTGTGCAAGATGCTGGACCTGTTTTGTAGTAACTGAGTAAACTTTCGCTTCTAATAATTATTTTCAATTGAAAATGCGATGACTCTGCTTACTATTTTTGAGAAGTGGAACTGCCTGATTTGATTGTTGTTAATCTGTCTTATGGTTTTTAGCCATTGACTCCTCATTTTGGAGTGGAAACTGTGTAAGGAAGACACTAAGTATTTCTGTATTTTCTGTATAGGTGCTCTGATCATTAATACTGCTCAGGCTGCTTTTGCTATAAAAAGGCTGTCATCTCCAGTTCAGTGAGGTCTGCAGCTTCCTTCTCCCCTAAAGTTACTGTTAACAGCCACGAGGTGGATGCTGAGAGGTAAAACATCAAAGTTGTAAAGTTGTTTAGTGCAAAGAGACAGACGGAGACCCAGATGTTGAACTGTGAATGTCCTGTTGATGTAAAACAGGCTTAGCTTTTCTGTATGGTTGGCAGAATGTTTCGAAAGCATGCAGAAAGTTCCCAAATTGTACCAAGAAGAAAGAAAGTCCAGTGAATAATCTTGTCTCTATCCAAGAGTCTTACGTTGATGCATAACTCTCCTTTCACGTCTGTATCATCAAATTATAGGATGAACTGGTACTTTGCTGGAGGGATGAGCTTATTTTGTGCTCTGCAGGACTCTGTTATGATAATGTCTGTGTGTATGTGTAATATATGTATGTAAATATTATATACATGTAATATATATATTTGTCCTTATAAAACTACTTAGAAGACTTATAAAATCTTATGTTTTAAAATGTTTTTATACTTAAAAACTTAAATATCTTTCCTTCAAAAATTTACAAATGCTAAAATCAGAGTTGAATGAGAATGTGAGCTAGTTAACACAAACAATGAATTTCTTTGATCAAAATTTTCAGTGATTAATAGTATACAAATTGTTTACACTTATACCGAACAGACTCCTTAAGGTACTGAGTATTTTATACATACAAATGAATAAATGCCATTGCCCTCATTTTACAGATGAGGAAATTGAAGTTCATGGAGGTTAAGTAAATTGTCTGAGGTCACACAGCTAATTATTCAAGTTAATAATCAGTTGGGTGGCTCACATGTAAATAAATTGTACTATCTGCCGTAAGAGGGTGATAGTTGATAGGCCAGAATATGTGTGCAACTAACTGTCCTTCAGTGTAGAGGAAAATGTGTAACATGGCAAAGTTCCATGAGAAATAAAAAAAAAGATGCATATACTTCTGATTGTGAACTGTGACATAGATGATGGAAAGGGAGGTGGCTATAGTCTGAAAATTATGAGCAAAGACATGGGAATATGGAAAAACCTGGTGAATGTGATAAATATGGACAAAGAGCTGGAAAGATAGGTTGAGTCAATTACTTTTTCTTTTTAGGTTACTGGGTCTTTGTTGCTGTTGGCAGGCTTTCTCTAGCTGTGGCCAGAGAGAGCTCCTCTCGAGTTCCACGCAGTTGTCTCATTTCAGTGGCTTCTCTTGTTGTGGGGCAGGGGCTCTCAGGCATGCGGGCTTCAGTAGTTGTGTCCATGGACTTAGTGGGCCTGGGACATGTGGGATCTTCCTGGACCAGGAATCAAACCCTGTTCCCGTGCATGGCAGGTGGATTCTTAACCACTGGACCACCAGGGAAGCCCAGGTTGAGTCAGTTAAAGTACCTTGGATGCCTTTTAAAGAATTTTGGAATTAGAACTTTTTATCTCGCTTCAGCTTTTTGCTTTTTGCAAGTTTATGCGTGTGTATTGCTATTTTTAGATTACAGTGAAAATAATGACCATAGAAGTGGGAGAAAGATCAGAGGTTTAATTGTTTGTATAGCAGAGCAAAACTGTCCGCTCAGTCCTAAGACTTTATATCTGAGCCTTGGTCATTTATAAAAATGGAAATAATTGTACCTGCGTTGGTAACTGTGGTGAGAATTATACAAAAATGTGTAAAAACTCTGAGAAGAGTGTTTTGCTTGTGGTAAGTACTCCGTAGTTTGTTTTCTTTCATTTGTGGCTCATTTCAGCAGTTTTTATTTACTTCCTGGAAGCATGCAAACCACGTTGTGATAGGCTTTGTATACAGTAAAGGGCTAATGGACAAGCCACTTTCTCCATGCAATTTTTAGATTGACTTCTCATACATTTTAAAGTGAGTAAACCGTGTTACCTCTATGTTGTTTTAATTTTATTCCTTTTAAAAACATAGGACATTAGAGTCTGGTGAAGTTAATATAACTGGCTGTATATGATTATATATCAACAGAAGATCTGAGATACATGATTAAATGTAGGCCAGTTTATAATAATCAGTTGGGTGGCTCACATGTAAATAAATTGTACTATCTGCCGTAAGAGGGTGATAGTTGATAGGCCAGAATATGTGTGCAACTAACTGTCCTTCAGTGTAGAGGAAAATGTGTAACATGGCAAAGTTCCATGAGAAATAAAAAAAAAGATGCATATACTTCTGATTGTGAACTGTGACATAGATGATGGAAAGGGAGGTGGCTATAGCTGAAAATTATGAGCAAAGACATGGGAATATGGAAAAACCTGGTGAATGTGATAAATATGGGCAAAGAGCTGGAAAGATAGGTTGAGTCAATTACTTTTTCTTTTTAGGTTACTGGGTCTTTGTTGCTGTTGGCAGGCTTTCTCTAGCTGTGGCCAGAGAGAGCTCCTCTCGAGTTCCACGCAGTTGTCTCATTTCAGTGGCTTCTCTTGTTGTGGGGCAGGGGCTCTCAGGCATGCGGGCTTCAGTAGTTGTGTCCATGGACTTAGTGGGCCTGGGACATGTGGGATCTTCCTGGACCAGGAATCAAACCCTGTTCCCGTGCATGGCAGGTGGATTCTTAACCACTGGACCACCAGGGAAGCCCAGGTTGAGTCAGTTAAAGTACCTTGGATGCCTTTTAAAGAATTTTGGAATTAGAACTTTTTATCTCGCTTCAGCTTTTTGCTTTTTGCAAGTTTATGCGTGTGTATTGCTATTTTTAGATTACAGTGAAAATAATGACCATAGAAGTGGGAGAAAGATCAGAGGTTTAATTGTTTGTATAGCAGAGCAAAACTGTCCGCTCAGTCCTAAGACTTTATATCTGAGCCTTGGTCATTTATAAAAATGGAAATAATTGTACCTGCGTTGGTAACTGTGGTGAGAATTATACAAAAATGTGTAAAAACTCTGAGAAGAGTGTTTTGCTTGTGGTAAGTACTCCGTAGTTTGTTTTCTTTCATTTGTGGCTCATTTCAGCAGTTTTTATTTACTTCCTGGAAGCATGCAAACCACGTTGTGATAGGCTTTGTATACAGTAAAGGGCTAATGGACAAGCCACTTTCTCCATGCAATTTTTAGATTGACTTCTCATACATTTTAAAGTGAGTAAACCGTGTTACCTCTATGTTGTTTTAATTTTATTCCTTTTAAAAACATAGGACATTAGAGTCTGGTGAAGTTAATATAACTGGCTGTATATGATTATATATCAACAGAAGATCTGAGATACATGATTAAATGTAGGCCAGTTTTAAAATTTATAACACTGGATGTTATAGAATGCTTATATGTATAATTTCTGGATCTGTTTAACACACATACGTTTGTTCATGTAAGTATCTTGCAAAGTGTAAGTTCTGAAGATATAGAATATTGTTAAAAAGTAGTAGCTAATGCTAACAGTTGACAGCGACTTGAATTGAATATGACATACAAGGTATGCTATTTTTAAGGTGTGTGCTCAGTCGTCACTGACTCTTGGGGACCCCATTGACTGTAGCCTGCCAGGCTCCTCTGTCTGTTGGATTCTCCAGGCAAGAATATTGGAGCAGTTGCCATATCCTTCTCCAGAGGGTCTTCCTGACCCTCCAGGGATCTGACCTGCGTCTTCTGCATTGGCAGGCAGTTTCTTTACCAATGCACTATCACATAAAGTGCTGTGAAGGCAGAGTTGATGGACATAGTAAACAAACCCTAATACGAGTCAGTATTGTTGGTATACTTCATGAGTTGCATAACGTTCTGTAGTTTTTTCTTTGAACGGTGCTACATTTATTTATCACTGCTAGCAGGAGCCATGCTAATGAAACTTCTATGTGATTTCTTCCAAATAGTGAAACTAATTTAAAAAACAAATTATAAAGTGGTTAAATTTGTTTGAAAATTAGAAATATGAATTAGTACCTGTAGATAGTACTAATGATAAATTCTAGAAAACAGTTATGTGTACATGTTTTATTCTTCCAGCCACTTTCTTTTTTATACACCTTTTAAAAGTTACTTTTAATTTACAGTTATTACAGAATATTGGCTATATTCATTGTGTTGTTCATCCTTGAGCCTATCTTACACCCAGCAATTTGTACTTCCTGCTGCCCTACATCTGTAAGGCCCCTCCTGCCCCTCCGCACTAGTAACCATTACGTTTTTCTCTAAATGTGTGTCTGCTTCTTTCTGGTTATATTCACTAGTTTGTTGTATTTTTTAGATTCCACATATAAGTGATATCATATAGTGTTTGTCTTTGTCTCTCTGACTTATTTCACTTAGCATAATGGCATCAAGTCCATCCATGTTGTTCCAAATGTTAAAATTCGGTCTTTTTTTATGGCCGAGTAGTGTTCATTGTATATGTACCACATCTTCTTTGTCCATTTGTTTATTGATGGACACTTAGGTTGCTTCCATATCTTGGCTGTTGTAAATAATGCTACTGTGAACATTGGAATGAGTGTATCTTTTCAAATTAGTGTTTTTGTTTTCCTGGATATATACCCAAGACTGGAATTGCTGGGTCATGTGGTAATTCTATTATTAGTTTTTTGAGACACCTCCAAACTGTTTTCCATGGTGACTGCATCAATTTACTTCGCTACCAACAGTGTACAAGGGTTTTCTTTTCTTCATGTCTTAGCCAGCATTTGTTATTTATGTTTTTTGATGCTAGACATTCTGACAGGTATGAGGTGATTCCTCACTGTGGTTTTGATTTACATTTCTGCTGAGCATCTTTTCATGTACCTGTTGGCCATCTGCATGTATTTCCTCTTTGGAAAAATGTCTATTCAATTCTTCTGCCCATTTTTTAATTAGGTTATTTGTTTTTTTGATGTTCAGTTCTGTGAGTTGTTTATATATGTT
The DNA here is from genome assembly GCA_006408675.1 of Madoqua kirkii. Classification (NCBI taxonomy): domain Eukaryota; kingdom Metazoa; phylum Chordata; class Mammalia; order Artiodactyla; family Bovidae; genus Madoqua; species Madoqua kirkii. The sequence continues at coordinate 22,532 of SJYC01049865.1, read as the reverse complement.
GGATATTAATCCTTTATCAGTTATATCATTTGTGCAAATATTCTCCCATTTAGTAAGTTGCCTTTTTATTTTGTCAGTGGTTTCCTTTGCTGTGCAGCTTTTAAATTTAATTAGGTCCCATTTGTATATTTTTTATTTAATTTCCTTTAGGAAAATGATCAAAAAGTTATTGCTGTGATTTATGTCAAACAGTGTTTTGCCTAAGTTTTTCTCTAGCAGTTTTATATTATATGATCTTACATTTGTATCTTGAATCCATTTAATTACTCTGTCTTTAAATTCGTTCTGGATTCTGGTAGTCACTTTATAACTTACGTAGCTGAAGTGAAAGATGTATCCTTTTCTGTGTTACAAACTTCACAGTCATTCAGTTCAGTTCAGTCGCTCAGTCATGTCTGACTCTTTGTGACTTCATGAATCGCAGCATGCCAGGCCTCCCTGTCCACCACCAACTCCTGGAGTTCACTCAGACTCACGCCCATCAAATCCATGATGCCATCCAGCCATCTTATCCTCTGTCGTCCCTTTCTCCTTCTGCCCCCAGTCACTCCCAGCATCAGAGTCTTTTCCAATGAGTCAACTCTTCACATGAGGTGGCCAAAGTACTGGAGTTTCAGCTTTAGCATCATTGCTTCCAAAGAAATCCCAGGGCTGATCTCCTTCAGAATGGACTGGTTGGATCTCCTTGCAGTCCGAGGAACCCTCAAGAGTCTTCTCCAACACCACAGTTCAAAACCATCAGTTCTTCAGTGCTCAGCCTTCTTCACAGTCCAACTCTCATATCCATACATGACCACTGGAAAAACCATAGCCTTGACTAGACGGACCTTTGTTGACACAGTAATGTCTCAACTTTTAAATATGCTATTTATGTTTTCAGTTTTTAAAAGTGGAAATTTTACCAAGCAGCAATCACAATAGAACATACACACACTCCCCTGTCTAAAATAACATAATCATAGGTATAAGATGAATTAGCATTGTAGCTTCCCTCACATTAGATAATCCTTGAAACCTTCATAATAGGGAAGTTGTTCCACAAGAGAGGAACAATTTATACATGCCTGCCAGTGCCAGGCACTACTCTAGATGGTGAGGTTGTCATGGTTAAATCAAAGAGATATAACTCTTTCTCTGCTAAAGTTTATATACAAAATACATATTTCATTTGAGTGTTAGTAATAGCACATTTAAGACCTCATAATAGAAATACTGAGTTTCTTCATACAATATGTTTAGGTGGGAAAGAAGATTTGCTAAGTGTATCCCTTGTATAAGACCCTTCAGTGATATAAAATCTAACTTTTCCTACAAACAATAAATGCTGGAGAGGATGTGGAGAAAAGGGAACACTCTTGCACTGTTGTGGGAAAGTAAATTGATACAGCCACTGTGGAAAACAGTATGGACTTTCCTTAAAAGAAACTAGGAATAAAACTACCATATGACCCAGCAATCCCACGCCTAGGCATATACCCTGAGGAAACCAAAATTGAAAAAGACACATGTATACCATTGTTCATTGCAACACTATTTACAATAGCTTGTCATTCCTTGGTGGCTCAGACGGTAAAGCATGTGCCCGCAATATGGGAGACCTGGATTTGATCCTTGGGTCAGGAAGATCCCCTGGAGAAGGAAATGGCAACCCACTTCAGGAGTCTTGCCTAGAAAATTCCATGGATGGAAGAGCCTGGCAGGCTATAGTCCATGGGGTCACAAAGAGTCGGACATGACTGAGCGACTTCACTTTCTTTTCTTTCTTTCTTACAGTAGCTAGAACATGGAAACAACCTAGATTTCCATCGACAGATGAATGGATAAAGAATTTATGGTACATATATACAATGGAATATACTCAGTCATAAAAAGGAACTCATTTGAGTCAGTTCTAATGAGGTGGATGAACCTAGAACCTATTATACAGAGTGAAGTGAGTCAGAAAGAGAAAGATAAATATTGTGTTCTAATGCTTATATATGGAATCTAGAAAATGGTACTAAAGAATTTATTTTCAGGGCAGCAGTGGAGAAACAGACATAGAGAAATAGACTTATGAACATGGGGATAGGGGAGGAGAGGGTGAGATGTATAGAAAGAGAAACATGGAAACTTACATCACCATATGTAAAATAGATAGCCAAGGAGAATTTGCTATATGTCTCAGGAAATTCAAAACAGGGCTCTGTATCAATCTGGAGGGGTGGGATGGGGAAGGAGATGGGAGGGAAGTTCAAGCGGGAGGGGATAGACATATGCCTATGGCAGATTCATGGTGTGGTTTGACAGAAAACAACAAAATTCTGTAACGCTATCCTTCAATAAAAAATTTTAAAAAAATTCTAACTTTTCTTAATTCAGAATTGGCTGTTTCCTGCAGCATGAAGTAAAAATGGCTCTTTGGAGATCAAGGGACTTAAACTATGTTCATATCAAGACATGTACATAGTTAGAGAAAAGCTTGTCTCATTGTGGTCAACCTCTGAGTATTCAATATGAAAAAACACAAAACCATGCAGAAGAAACGGAAAATCCTGACTATGATAGCTTCCAACCAAAAAGCAAAGCAAGCAAATACCAACTAGAACTAATGAATTCTTCTTCTCTTCTTTATTACTTTTCTGAGGATGTGAACTTTGTGTACCTGTTTATTTTACTTTCATATTAATCACCTTTTGCTTTTCTCTAGTGTTTATCAGTATTTCATAACTGGCAACATCTAAGTGGTGACAGCTTAATTTTCAGTGCTCTGTGTCATTTATGTTTTAATTGATCTCTAAATTTGTATTAATTGCTTTCATATCTGGCACACATAATATTTTTGTGAGCTATCTAGTATTTCCAACTGAAAATCTCTCTTTAGATCTCAAAAGGGTTCAATAATATATATACATTTTTTTTACTCATTTTTCCTTCTTAAAATTATCTCTTATGCTCATTCCCTTCTCTTCCACTATTGTTAAAATTTCTTAGCTTATCTTAATATATAAATAAGTTTTATATATCTAGTGACCAGTAGTTTGTCATCTTGTATGGCAGTTCTCAAAAAATGATTCATAAAGATAGTAAAAGATTTATTATTAACATTTTCACTGATGATACAAAAGAGAAATAGTGGTTAGAACTGTTGATAGAACCTTAGTGCAAATGCAGACAGGGCATCAAATTGTTCCTCACTGCCATGTATTCAGAGTAAACTCAAACCATCAGGCACGGCAACTGACCAAGCACCAAACCAGCTAACCAAACACCCACCACCCACCACCACGCAAAAAGTTTTATTGTTATTTAATAATACCTTGATTAGATATCCTGAATGAGGCTGTTAAAATTATGATGTTTATTAAATTCCAGCCTCTGAGTGTATTTCTTTTTAATATTCTGTGTGACAAAATATGGAGAATACATAAAGAAATTCTTCAGCATACTGAAGATGATGGTTACTCAACAACTTTTTTCATGAAGGGCAATTTTTACTATAAAGAGTGACTGACAGACAAACTGTTGTTCTTCAGGCATGGGTATTGCAGATGTATTCTCAAAAATGAACAGAGTGAGCCTCTCGCTTCAGGGAAAACAACTGACAAGATTTATTGCTAACGATCAAATTCAAACTTTCAGACAAAATTCAGGATCTGGAAGCCTGCAGGATTGATCTGCATAACTGAGTGAACCAAGATTTTTTCCTCTGGACAACTAGTGCCCATTGTTTCATTTTCATGCATGTATAAAAATCTATTCAAAGTATATGACAGACAGTAGATTTTAATTTATCAGATTATGAAAATTTCATTGATAGGGTTTCACACTCGAATCTAACTTTGAAGAGATGTCCTGTGTTTGTGTAGTACTCCAAAATAACCACTATTATGAAAATTCCCTGGAGAAGGGCATGGCAGCCTACTCTGGCATTCTTGCCTGGAGAATCCCATGGACAGAGGAGCAGCTGCAGTCCATAGGGTTGCACAGAGTTGGACATGACTGAAGCAACTTAGCACGCACACATGCATATTTAAAAACTGTTCAGTTTTAATTCCTAATTTAGTAAATGGTAGCTATTATCCATAATATAGTTATGGATAAAAGTTTATCCATAAATAAAAATATAATGTTCTTACTAATTTTTAATTAGGGGAAAGAATCTTGAGAGCAAAACATTTGTGAACTGTTGTCTAGAGGAGTCATTGCTTTTCAGAGTCACAGAGCCAAGAGTTTACCTCCCACCTTTATCTGCTTCTCACTAGTTTGTTTTCAGAAAAATAACCTCTCCAAGCCCTATTCCCTTCATTTATAAAATGAGCATTTTGAGGATTATATTATATGAGATTTATAAACACATAATTGGGGATAGATAAAGGCTTTTTAAAATTAAATACTTAATCCCCTTGAGACTCCTTGAAGTGGAAGTCCTGTAACTATGAAGAGTTTGAGATTTTAAGAAAATTAAGAATTGATCTAAGGTCACTTGCTAATACAAGGCAGTACTGGGATTCTTATATTTTATTAATATAGTATTCAATACCCTCTTTTTAGGCTTTAGATGCAAAAAAGAATGTGTATCAGCAATGTGAAAATTATGTGGAGCTATAGTACGTCTGAAGTAGAAGGGAGGTTAGGGAACACACTTTGCTACCATCTTCTTTTACTGATAAGGACATTCAGAGCACACAAATATATCATTGTGACCCCTGAATTGCTTTGAACCTGATAAAATAATTTTTATCATCCTTTCTTACCTCCCATTCTTTGCTTGGCTGGACTAAAATAACTCAGTTCTCTTTGGCAACAACTATTCTTACCATCCCACACAGATGCCGATGAAAACAAAAGTGCACAAAAGAAAGAAAGAAGATAGAAAGGATATGGTAAATAACCGTAGCCTTCTGTGTCTACTGGCTGATCTGCTTTTATTTTGTTCATTATTTTGATTTTTTTAAACCCTGAGAACTCAGTATTTGTTGGAAATTTAGCTGAAGTAATTTAAGAAGGGGATGTTTGGGGAGACTTGACACTGTAATAAAAAAGACAGAAGGAACCAGCCGTGTCTGGGACGGGAGAATGTATATGCCAGTCAGCGCCAGACAACCCATCTCCGCAGAACAGGCTGATAAGACTCCTGGCTAACGCTCATTGGGTAATTTCTAGAGAGGAAGGCATAGTTCTCCACTGTGCATGCGGATGCTTCTCCTCCTCCTCACCCACAACCCACTGATACCTTATGGACACTGGCATGAAGGCTCAGTGCTGCCACCTTCTTAGGGTTAGTCTGTCTGTGTCTTCATAATTTGCTCCCTTTTTACTATCACTTCATAGAATTGAAAACACGAACTTAATATGCTCTATCAGAGTAAAATCCAGCCTTTATTTAAACATAGCTTGTATAAATAATCAGCTCAAGGGAAGTGAAAGTTATTTCCAGGCTATTCTGTGTGTTAGTTTAATTTTAGAAATTCCCTACTGCCGTTCAGTTTGGGCTGATTGTCCTGTCACCTTTCCCCTTTCTCTATTATAATGCAATCTCCTTTCACGTTTATTCAAGCTCCTTTTTCAAGTAAACTCATTAATGCAACCCGCAAGCATACATAATTTAGTATGCATGTAATATTCCCTAAATATGAAAAGATAGATGTCACCCTTTAAAACTCTGTCTGAAAGTAGATAGGTGAAGTCAGGGGCATCCTTATATACTGTACTGCCATATTTATTACATAAAGTACACGTACTTGTTGTGAATGATTTTCTGTACTTGTTGCCAGATGGGCTTGGGTTGATTTTTATTCCTTCTGTCCATGACTAGTTATGATGTTAGGTAGTGGGAGGTGAGATGCCCTTTTTCCAAATTGTTTATTGAGTTAGGGGAGAACTGGAAGTAGTTAGTGATAGAACATGTAGTATTTTGGAATATTTGGGTCACCAGAGCAACAACTGCTGCTTTCTGCGCAGATTCTTTTCTTTAGAAACACCCACTGTCACTCTCTTTGTTACCCATCCAGGGAATGCGGTCATGGGGAAAGCAGTTGCCGTGTGGCACTGCTGTGTTATGCTGTTGACTCAGGGTCATTTCCTTCACACTGAGTTTCTAATCTAGACAGGTATGTTTGGCTGAGTCTTTTCTTGTGATCTAATTCATTCATTGGTATTCCTTCCACAAACATATCCTGAGAACCTGTGTTTACTGTCTTTGCCTTATTTGGTCAATCATCACTGTGCTGGTTTTCCAAACAAAACTTTCTGGACATTCTGGAGATTTCCAAGTTGATAGCAAAACTCAGGCTAGAAGTCACAATTCCTTCACCTGTTTGGAATCTAGTTATCCTGTTACACGTGTGACTTGGCCTATTGTAAGATGAGTTGGTGCTTGGTTACGTGTTTTGTGTATAAGTTACTACATTTTGATATAATGGCACAAGCATCAGCATCTCAGGTTTTCTTTTCAGGGCTCCTTTGCACTTTCTTCCCAATATACTCATTTTATCTTTGTCCTAAAATCCTTTTCCAGCTGGGCTGATCTAGCCTGGGAAAACTGTTCTTTGTTCATAACCCAGGAAGGAACGGATGAAGGCAAACCATCCTCTGTGAGAAACTGGTCTCGCTGTGCATCTGGGTGTGTGAGAAGAGCCAGGATCCAGCAGACAAATGGCAGGGTGGCTCCCCTGAGAGGACAAGTAAGGATGAAAGCTCCCAGCTAGGATGTGTGTGTTGAGTGGAGCGGGCAAACAGAGACATTTCACACCTGGTGTTTCCTGTCTTCTCACTGGGAATGGGAGGGAAGAAAGGAGACATCTGGATCTTCAAGAACAGTGGAGTTTTTGAGAAGCCACTGCGGGTTGGGAGATAAATGAGGATGGAAGGTAGGAAAGAGTCTCACATTTTTTTTAGACAGGACTATTCTGCACATACACTGGAGTGGAGGGCTCCTGCCTTTGTTTTCCCTGTGCATTATAGAATATTAGTAGTGAATACCTCAGGCTTTGCTGCTACCAAGCAGAAAAGTAAAGCTGAGAAACTTGGCTTGTGTAGATATGCAATTTAAAAGCACATTGATCAGCCACTACCTTTTATGCTGCAGAAGTGGAGAGTGCTCTGTGCATCTGCTCTGAGCATCCGCTCTTGGTCTGACTCAGACCCTGGGTGATGGACTGAGGAAAGGGAAAATGCTTCAGAAGTGTTTGTTTTTTGATTATTGCCTGGGGGAGGGTGTTCAGTAGTGAGACCTTGTTTGAGGTTTGGAAAATACTAGGGATACCTGGCAAGAAGATACAAGTTTTATGGTAATAATTTGCTACTTGTGTATCTTCATTGTGAGCATCCTTGTAGGATGTATGTGTGTGTGTGAGAGAGAAAAGGAAAGGTTATATAAAATAGTAAATCTTTGGAATGAACATTTATATGATTGATATGATTTTTTAAAGTCTAGATTGATATGCTTACCTCTCAATCATTAATAAACTCAGAAATCTATGACTATTAAGTCTTTAATGGTAGGCAGAATTTTTCTGATCTTGATTCATTTAATGGTAAGAATTTCCTTCTAGTCACATGTCACACTTACGTTACTGTTTAATATAGGTTTTGAATGGCCAACTACAGTTTTTTTTGTTTTTGTTTTTTTTAACACAGGCACTGGTAGTTTCAGAACTGAAATACTGTTTCCATCTTTCTATCTTAGGCTTGGTCTCCTCAAGACCAGGTGGCTATTAATGTGAACCAGTTTTTCTTAAGCATTTGTTACTGATATCCTAACGTTTGTTTTTTTGTGAATTGTTGTAGTTTTCATGATGTGACAAAAACTGAATGTTTATTGATCTCAAGTATTTTCTTGTTGTTCAGCCTGCTGAACTGTCAGTGAAGTAGAACAGAAGAGGTGATATTGAAGAAAACATTAAAGGTTTGCTAAGAGGTGGCAATAAATGCGGTATTACTAGCAGAGATGCTTTTGAACAATACTACTAAGGAATAGGTCTAATGAGATTTGGGATGTTGTTTAAAATTAGTCAGCATTAGTGTAATGTTCTTTCAGGGAGCGTTTGTAATGCCCACAAGAATGTGTCAGTGGGGTGATCAGATTCCAGGCGAACCTTCAGTTGCTTTCAGTAGTTGACATAACACACACCTGTGTGTTCTCTTTTCTGACCTCAAAATTGTTTTGAAAGACTTCTGACATCTGGAAGTGTGAAAAAGAGCAGATTTTGATTTGTTTTCTGACAAGTGTGAAGGATAAGTTCTAAATGTAGTATGTTTTACTTGTATATGGTACTTACAGAAAGTGCTATGTTTATCTCATAGCCTAATCAAGTATGGAATAAAACCTCTGAGTTACATGATAGATTAATATTTTTCTTGCAGCATTTTAACATGCTAGAGATGAAAATATGCATGTACATACACATTTACATAATATTATAAATGTAGATAAATGAACAGTTGCACTCAGTTTCTTTCTTTTTCTTGGAAGAAGAAATTTAGGAATTTTCTGTCAAAACAAATTGTGCATAGGAATAGTGCTGATAAGAAAACTGACCCAGTTCAACTTTAACTTTTACATAATGACAGGTAAAGCTTTCCTTGATAACATATATTTGCTCAACCTCAGTATTATCATAAATGCTGTCACTTAAAAGAAAATATCAAGTATCAATAAATTTTCTTTGAACCTGAATTACTCTGCAATAATTTTGGTAGCTGAATCAGTTGGTCTTTTAAAATATTATATTATAAAATAAAGTGCTTAATGATTTTGAATGCTCTGGTATCCTAGATTGATTTTTATTAAATCTGCAGATTTTTCTTTATGAATTGTTGTAGTTTTCATGATGTGACAAAAACTGAATGTTTATTGATCTCAAGTATTTTCTTGTTGTTCAGCCTGCTGAACTGTCAGTGAAGTAGAACAGAAGAGGTGATATTGAAGAAAACATTAAAGGTTTGCTAAGAGGTGGCAATAAATGCGGTATTACTAGCAGAGTGCTTTTGAACAATACTACTAAGGAATAGGTCTAATGAGATTTGGGATGTTGTTTAAAATTAGTCAGCATTAGTGTAATGTTCTTTCAGGGAGCGTTTGTAATGCCCACAAGAATGTGTCAGTGGGGTGATCAGATTCCAGGCGAACCTTCAGTTGCTTTCAGTAGTTGACATAACACACACCTGTGTGTTCTCTTTTCTGACCTCAAAATTGTTTTGAAAGACTTCTGACATCTGGAAGTGTGAAAAAGAGCAGATTTTGATTTGTTTTCTGACAAGTGGGAAGGATAAGTTCTAAATGTAGTATGTTTTACTTGTATATGGTACTTACAGAAAGTGCTATGTTTATCTCATAGCCTAATCAAGTATGGAATAAAACCTCTGAGTTACATGATAGATTAATATTTTTCTTGCAGCATTTTAACATGCTAGAGATGAAAATATGCATGTACATACACATTTACATAATATTATAAATGTAGATAAATGAACAGTTGCACTCAGTTTCTTTCTTTTTCTTGGAAGAAGTCATTTAGGAATTTTCTGTCAAAACAAATTGTGCATAGGAATAGTGCTGATAAGAAAACTGACCCAGTTCAACTTTAACTTTTACATAATGACAGGTAAAGCTTTCCTTGATAACATATATTTGCTCAACCTCAGTATTATCATAAATGCTGTCACTTAAAAGAAAATATCAAGTATCAATAAATTTTCTTTGAACCTGAACTACTCTGCAATAATTTTGGTAGCTGAATCAGTTGGTCTTTTAAAATATTATATTATAAAATAAAATGCTTAATGATTTTGAATGCTCTGGTATCCTAGATTGATTTTTATTAAATCTGCAGATTTTTCTTTTCACAATTAAGCTTCACTTGCTTTGGCATCAGCAGCTTATTCTTTGCAATCTATTTAATTGAATAGCTTCTGCTGTTTATCCTAAAATGCAGATAAATGGCTTTCAGCACACTGTTTATAGTTTAGTAGTTCCTGAAGTGAGTCAACATTATCTGCAAGCGTTACATGTCATAACTAATGATCTCTCTGCTTATACTTTCTTGCTGGTGAGGAGACACTGAACTTTACAGAGGAGAAAGCCCTAAATATTTGGGGGTGGAGGACTTATTTGAGATGGGGCCTATTGAACAGCTTCCTCCCCCTCTTATTGGTATGAAATGGGAAGAGAAATATTTCCTTTACCATGGTTTCAACTGCACAAAAGCAGTCACAAAGTCCTGTATTCTAAGGACTGGGATGAAAAATTGGAGGGATATAACGACTAGAGAGATTTGTTTTATTCCAGATTATTTCTCTAATTAATAATTAGCACAATTTTAATCCTTTCCTGGCCAGGCTGTTTGATATGATGGTAGAGAAGGAGAGCCACTAGGAAATTTTCATGTTACCATCAAATAGTTACTGTGGTTTCAGTGATGAAAACAAATAGATTTTTGTCTGCAAAGAAAGACGAGAAGAAAATAAGTAACCTTCATTGTTGAAAATAAATATCATTTATCACAAGTGAGGTCTATTCATTATGAAAGAACCTCATGCTCTTTAAGGAAAAAACAAAACAAAAGTCAATGAGACTTCACTCCTACTGAGGATCAGCAGGCTTGATGGTTGTTACAGTTAAAGCTGACAAAGTTTTGCCAACCTCTGATTCATTAAAAAATGAGAGTTCTTGCCTCCCATACTGAATATCTGAGTTTTTAGGTAGAGAATAGTACCTTCTGTAGGTGAACTTAGAAAAAGACTACTTAATAACTGAAGAACAAATTCTTTAATTTGGTAAAGTATTTTGCTTGATCTTTAATATTCTTTGTCAAAGTGGGAAACTTTCTAACGGAAGTGGTCATTTAAAATAGCTACTGTCCTTTTCTCCTATATTAATATTATTACTTATTGTTGGGAGTACTTTGGTAATTTAAATAGAACATGGTTAAGTATATATTTTCTATTAATCTGATACTGAAATTTAAAATCATATACCAATTTATCAAAATATTTCAGGGTGAAAAGAAAAACATTATACACAGAGAATGTCTGCCTTTTGTTGATGTGGCTGAGAATAACCATATTTGTGAGAGAGAGTTACTTGTAGCATCTTAGATCCAGGGGTTTTTTGGAGGCTTTGGTTATCTTGAGATACCATATTGATAATTTTTTTAAAAAGGAGAAAGAAAACATTTTTACTTTATATGATGTATGGGCAAGTACTTTTTGGCATCACTGAGGAGTGACAAGTTGGATGAAGAACTATAAAGAAGGAAAATTTGAAGGTAAGATCAGATTTTTCAAAACCTGAGCCGCTTAGTCTGCTAGGCTTTATACAATTACAAAATTTAAAAAGTAAGATTGCTTTTGAAGAATGTTTTGAAAACTGAAGCCATTTGTTTATTGAAAGAGGGAAAGCTTGAGAAACATCAGGCCAGAATGTTCCAGTGTATGTCATACCCAGATTTAAGATAACAAAATCATTGCAATAACATAGTCTCAATTCAGATCTTTCCTTGGTGTTTCTGCACAAACATCAATAAGACTTTTGCCTTTGGCAACCTTATTCCAAAAAATCAAACAAAGCTGATGTTGGTTCAGAATCTCAATACTATTTTAATGGTCAATTAAGTATAATTTCAGAAAAAAAATTTTTTTGTACTTAAGAATCAGTAGTCTATATTTATTTTCTGCTAGTCATATAAGTACCCAGACCCCAATTCAGTTTTCTTGTTTAGTTCAGATGCACAGACCAGATTATGGGAATAGTTAGGAAAACATTAATACAGTGTTTTGTGGCATACTACCACAAATCTTGGTCCTTCTCCAGTTAGCCTCACAGTGTTATCTGGAACTTTAAATGCAGTATTATCTTTAACACTGCTGTCCAAATATAAAGGAAAACTCTAAGACTTGTCAGATTCTAATGAGAGAATGCTTTTATGACCATAGGAATTTCCTTTGACCCAATTACTCCTAATATATATCATATGTAATTTTCCTAGTATTTTTATATACTGCTTTTCTTAGTAGATAATTAATGTCTAATTAATGAAAACAAAAAATATTGTTAAACATTTTAGTATATACTTTATATGTAAAATTTTAAATTGATATATTTTCTTCATTTCAACTCTTTTTGTATATATAAATGAATGTTTAACCATCTGCTACTAGGAAAGGGTGTCTGGTTTTTGGATAAGTTTTTAGATTATTTAAAATGGCATGGACACTGGCCTAGGGGACAGATGGTTTTGTGTTTATATAATAGAGTGTAAATGGAAAAATAGTGAAAATTTTGGTATGAGTGAATGGTCAGCAGCCCTTTTATGACAAAAGAACAACAATAATAGAAAAAATAACTTATTCACTCTCCTGGATTAGATTTTAAGGTTTATGAGTTAGTGCTGTTTCTTCTTCACCTCTATGAAATCAGAGTGCTTTGTAGATAGCTTTGTGTATGATAAATATTTCTTAAATCAATTTGGACTTGCCAGCAATTTAATGCTGGCTAAAATAAATATTTTATACTGTCTTAAGCCACTCATGATGAATAAGATAGTTGTGTTTCAAATATAAATTTTATATAAAAATTCTGAGTCAAGTCCAGTGATATGGTGGACCTAATAAAAAGATAAAATTAATGGTAGTCATTTGGTTTCAGAGCAAAACTGAAAGGAGCTAGACATCTAGATTTAGGTAAACCTCTTTAAAGAAAGATTTTTAACTGTTTGTGTAGCTGATCAATTTGTGAAGTTATGCTTACTTTAAAATAAACCCAAGAGTTGCATGTTGATGTACCATTCTAAATGTCAAAAGGATAATGTCAGAAATAGATTTCTAGATACTTGAATGTTATATGTTTTTCTGCCTTGCATATAATCAGAGGCAGCTTTGAACCATCTGGAAATGTTACATAATACACTGTGGTCAATGATTTTTTCTTTTTATTTATTTTTTTTATTCTAAGGTTTCTTTTCTCTTTCACCTTTCCACTGTCATATGCCATGTATCTTGAATGTAGCTCAGTGCCTGACCAGAATAATCTCTCTTGCCAGCTCATAATCAAAGGGAGTACTGAGAAAAACAGCTGAGCTGTATTAGGCCACCACCGTCTGGACTGCATTTCTTAACTGGTGAATAACACATCACAGGTGCAGGATTAGAGCTGCCTACGGTGCTGGGCTCTTTAGTGGACACCCCTGGCAGTTCTGTGCATCCTCCTCGTGTCTCATCCCAGGGAACCTGGCAAAGATCTTAGCAAGCGGACAGAAATCGCGAGTGAGTAGTGGGAGATGCTTTTTATCTTACAGAGGCTGTTTATCCCCCTCCGGAAATGTAAGCCAGACCAGTTAAGATGCTTCTGGCACACACAAAAGAGATGATGGAACTTAGTCCTTCTTGGCATAGAGGCTGGAGAATAGGACATTCAGGGGGTTCAAAAATTTTGTGCATGAAAATTACTGTACATGACAAGCAGATAGTTTAGAGTGGCTGTCCCTGCAGTGTACGGTTGAGGTTACTTTTAAACTGCTAAATATTTGAACTGTGTTGTCTGTGTGTTGAAGTGGGGGCCTGTGTTTGCCCTTACACATTTTCCAGTATGGTCATGATTAAAATCAAGTGTTATGGCTGTGTAAAGTCTTCGTGGTATAATTTGTAGTTTTTGACATAGTAAATTCTTCTGCTATCTGTGACATGTAAGTCTCAATTCATAGATTATCAAAGTCTAAGTTACTTTCTTGCAAGAATGATATTTACAATATAAAAATATTTTAAAGTATAAATTTATGATCTAAATATTAGAAGGAATCAGTGTTTTGAAGATTTAGTTTCTAAATCATTTACTTTAATCAAGAAGGTTATAAATTGTTTTACAGTAAAGTATACAGTCAGAGAAACTAAGGCAAGTATATTTTAGTAATTCACATCATTTTTGCTATCTTAGAAAACTTTTCTATGAATCATAACACATAATTGTAAACAGAGCCATGTAAACAGCTCTGCAGGTTTTGTATGGCTGTTTCTTTAGTTTTTCTGTTTAAACTCTGTATAATAGCTTTCTAATATTCAGATTTTGTTTCAGTTCATTTTGTTGCAGGTTATCATTATTCCATGTTGTTTCATCATAGACCTTTAAACTCATTGGTGATGATAGCAGTTAATATTAGTGTATTGTAAGTTGTTTTAAAATATACATATTCTGTTTTATTCTTCAAACATTTAAACATTTGAAATAGCAATATATTTGCATTTTTAAGGTCAGTAAACTCCTCACTAAAGTATCCTTTACCCATTATCCAATTAGAGGATACAGAAAGGATTAGAAACAGAGAGAGATCCTAAATGCTTTCCAGGTTTTTTCTTTGGGGAAAAAGAATAGCATGAACCTGGTGATTTGGTTTCTGATCTATCTGGCTTCATTGTCGCTTCTCTTCTTTACATGGATGTCTGTTCAAAGTAGTTTTACACATCAAGCTGTCTTGGCAGTGCTTTGCAGAGCTGTGGAGTAAGTTTTGGTGTTATGGCAAGTAAAACATCCACTTTGATTAGCTTCAGAACTCTGTGAAACAGAGCATTGATAGAAACATCACCGAATAAAACCAAAGCTCCTGACTTGGCAGTCTGCCATGTCCTGGTGGACATTATTGTCAAAGAGGCTGTGGTTCAGTCTCTTTTCCAAAAATGTGGATTTAAACAGACATACTAAGTATTTTAAAATACAGAGATATTTTTGACCTTTAATATGATCCTATTAGCTGTGATTATGTTTTTTTATGAATATAGATTCAGTTTGATGTTAAACTATCTTTGAACATGGTGGTTACTTGCTTGTAAAGTTTATTATTTCTTATATTGACATTTTTACTAAGATGCTTATAATCATGTTGTGTTTTAGGGTGTTTTCAAAGGTTTTTAATATCTGTGAACATTTTGGTTGAGCTTCTCAAAACTCAAAAGCTTTAAAACCTGAGGGAAAGCTATCTACTGTTTTACCCTTAAAGAATATAAATGTGATGTCCAAAGAACTATAACTCCTATTATAATCAATTATGATGTTTTCTTGGGCTCATAACTCTATATTAGTTACCTGCAAAACAAATGTTCATGTTATGTGGTCCCATTTATGTAATATTTCATTTTTTTAATGATTTGCTTGACTCATAGCATCTCAGAATATAAAACACGTGAATTATTGAAGTTTTCACTTTTTACCCAGATGTTGTAGGGTCTCTGGGCAGAGCTTGCTTGATATAAAATGTTGAAAACATGATTGTCTTACAGAAGCTGAGTGATGTGGTGATATGGATGTGTTAAGTATAGTGAAGAGAGAAACAATTGCCAGCAAATGGAAACATTTATAACAAAATATTTTATTATAAAGGCCCTGGTTTCTATAGCGATCCAGCATGTCTCTAACATTGTAAAACTAAAGTGTTTTTCTTCCCCTATTCAGTAGTGTCAACAATGAACCACTGAAATGAAACAACTGTCAGAAACCCTGGTTTTGGTGCTTATGTTTTCCATAAAAGTTATTGGTTGATTACTGCCACTCCTGGTCATCTTCCCCCCTGTGTCTCCTACCTGAGACTTAGTTATATTTGACAATTCTGCATGGCATTATGACATCCATTTTATTGTTTGCATACACTGGTTTTGGTTTTTCATATGTAGTTGATTTGTCTCACTGTGTTCCACGTGCAGTCGATTTGTCTCACCAGCAAGATTGCTCTGTTGCTGAAGGTACTTCCAGTGCTCTTGGCCATTGTGTTATGTAGATGGAATGAATTTAATGATTCATTTTTACCACAGGGAAAAAAGACAATGAGTAACAATGTAATAGCCATGAACAAACTATCCATGTTTCTTAAACCAAAAAGCTCAATATTTTTATAGACTTTTTGCACACAGTGATGAACCTAAAAAGGCAGTTAATGGAAATAACATAAAAGAAAGGGAAATTGAAGAAAAAGAGAGAAATTAGGATGAAAAAAAGGATGGGGAAAGAAGAAAAGGAAGAGAATAGAAACATTTAGGAAATGAAGCCTTAGAGAAAAGGAACAAAAACAGTGAGAGAAAGAGAAAACTGTGAAGAAAAAAAGTAAAAAGAAAAAAAAGGCAAAAAACAGAAGCTTTAGCAGCACAGATAACAATGACAATTTACTATTATTCACTCAGTATGTTCAGGGAGCTGTGATAGGTGCTTTCTTTGAAATAGCTCATCCAGTTCTCATAGCAAGCCAGTGTGTGCTGACACTCTCCACAGCCTCTAAGTGACTTGCTATGGCCACAGGGCAAGGCAGTCGCTAAGCCGGATTTGAACTGTTTTACTCTATATCCTGGTCAAGTCTGAGTCCACCGCTTGGTGACACACACGGCACGGTTTCTCACTGGGCATGCGCTGCCCTTGTATAGCATGCTAGCCCCTGGACTCACCACCAACAAGCCTCCCTTGTCCCTCCTATGACTTCTGAGACTCTCGAAGGAGAAGGACGCTCCTGGGCAGTTAACATCACTATTAATAATTGAAAGTCTACTCTTTCTTTATAATGCATGAGATTTTGCTTTGATATTTTTGTTTCTAAGTTGTATTTATATTTTGTTTTCAAGCGTTTAGGCACATATTCCAACTTTTTATTAAGATTGAGTTTCATGTTGTTTATATATATATATATTTTTTTAAGTTCTGTTGCAAACAGCATAGAAAGCTTGTTTGAAAAATGTCTTAGTGTAAAAGAGGGTTAGGCAATACAAATTGAAGTCAGGACTTTTGAATTGAATATACTTGTTAGATAGCAAATTAAACTATTAAATTGAATTAAATGATTCAAGGCTTAGGTGATAAAAATAAGTTATCTATTTAAACCTACTATTCAGGATCACTAAAGCTTGAAAATTAATATTATTTTCAAACTCTGATTCATGTTTTATTCCTGTGTATTATAGGTTTATATTTTTAACCATTATACCCTTTAAACCAGTTTTGGTTGAGAAAGGAAATGGGCATTGATTCACATTATTTATTATCATAGCAGTGTGGATAGGGGTAGAATGGATCATTCTCAAAGCACTACTGGATAATTTGGTGCTTTCGTATTTTCTTCCACTAATCTTTTTACCCAAGATACTTGAAGTACAAACTTGTATGATATAAATTTCAGTTTCTCTTCTTGCTCCGGCCTGCCCTCTGGTGAAGATGAGGTAAAACAGAGAAGACACTCAAAATTTTGTTAATTTTTGAGATATTTGGAGATCTAAAGAGTAAAAAAAAAAAGAAAGAAAAGAAAAGAAAATGAAAGCAAAATAGATTACTAGTAGATTCTGTGGCACCAGATAATTATATGTCATCTTTAATGAATTTTGAAGAGTCACAGCTCTTTTTTAGTACATTGCATATTTGAGATTTAATTTTCTTGAATTATCCGTATTCATAAAGATTGTTCTCTATGTGTTTTAATGTGGTAGTGGATTCTAATATTCTCTTCACTGTGACATATAAAACAATATGTATACCACAAACTTAAAATGATTTATTGTAGTTTTGAAATGACAGTGTTACCAAGAAAAAAAATCAAAACTAAGTTTAACTAGAATTTAAGATATAATAAATGTACTGTAGGATAGGGCTTCCCTGGTAGGTCAGACGGTAAAGTGTCTGCCTACAATGCGGGAGACCCAGGTTCGATCCCTGGGTCGGGAAGATCCCCTGGAGAAGGAAGTAGCAAACCACTCCAGTATTCATGCCTGGAGAATCCCATGGACCGAGGAGCCTGGTGGGCAACAGTTCACGAGGTTGCAAAGAGTCGGACATGACTGAGTGACTTCGCTTCACTTCACTTCACTGTAGGATATGACCTGTTAAGCCTTTGTAATTGAATGGAAGTCACACTGTTGCATGATTATTTTTATTTCATGAAGTTTGAGCAATTTGCCTTAAAAATCTGTAAATCTATCTCATATGAAAATATGTGCTGAAGTATGTTCTTTCTGTACCTGTTGAGAGTTTTTTAAAAACATAAATGGATGTTAAATTTTGTCAAATGCTTTTTCTTCGTTTATTGATATGATTTTCATCCTTCATTTTGTTAATATGATAAATTGCACTGGTTGACTTGTGGGTATTGTAACATCCTTACATCCCTGGAGTAAATCTCATTTGATCATGGTGTATGATCTTTTTAATATATTGTTGGACTTGGCTTGCTAATATTTTGTTGAGGTTTTTTAGGTATGTTCATCAAGGATATTGACCTGTAATTTTCTTTTCTTATGGTGTCCTTGTTTGGTTTTGGTATCAAGGAAATTTTGGCTTCATAACATGATTTTGGAAGTGTTTCCTTTTCTCCTGTTTTTAGAAGAATTTGAGAAGGATTGATATTAATTCTTCTTTGGATTTTTGATAGAATTGACCAGTGAAGACTTCTGAAACTCGACTTCCAGTTGTTTGGAGGCTTAAGTTCTTGATTCAGTTTCCAGATCTTTCTGCTGCTGCTAAGTCACTTCAGTAGTGTCTGACTCTGTGCGACCCCATAGACGGCAGCCCACCAGGCTCCCCCGTCCCTGGGATTCTCCAGGCAAGAACACTGGAGTGGGTTGCCATTTCCTTCTCCAACGCATGAAAGTGAAAAGTGAAAGTGAAGTCGCTCAGTCGTATCCGACTCTAGTTACCCCATGGACTGCAGCCTACCAGGCTCCTCCATCCATGGGACTTTCCAGGCAAGAGTACTGGAGTGTGATGCCATTGCCAGATCTTTCTAATAGCTACATAATCTTTTGTGTACTATACACAAAAAATTAACTCAAAATGTATTAAAGATATGAATGTAAGAACTGAAACTGTAACTCCTCAAAGACATAGATGATAAGCCCCTTAACTTAGGTCTTGATGATTTTTTTTTGGATTTGACACCAAAAAAAGACAAGGAAAAATAAATGAGAGGGACTGCATCAAAGAAAAAAAAAAGCTTCTGCATAGCAAAGGGAAACCATCAACAAATGAGAAGGGAACCTACTGAATAAAAGAAAATATTTATAAGATGTATATCTGATAAGGAGTTGATGATCCAAAATATATAAAGAGCTAATACAGCTCTTCCCTGGTGGCTCAGTGGTAAAGAATCCACCTGCTAATCCAGGAGACATGGGAGATGTAAGTTTGATCCCTGTGTCTGGAAGATCCACTGGAGAAGAAAATGGCAACCCAATCCAGTATCCCCTAGATGGAGGAGCCTGGTGGGCTACAGTCAATAGGGTCACAAAAGAGTCAGACACGGCTTAGCAACTGAATAACAACGTACAACTCATTAGCCAACAAATGAATAAAAAACCAAAGTCCTATTTTAAAAAATGAGCAGATGATCTGAATAGTCATTTTTCCAAAGAAAGACATATAGATGACCAACGGGTACATGAAGAAAGCATGTAACACCATTAATCAATAGCGACATAGGCATCAAAACCTCAATTAGATATCACTTCACACCTGATAGAATGGGTATGCTCAAAAAGTCAAAAGATGACAAATCCTGGTGAGGATGTAGAGAAGAGAAAACCCTTGTGCATTGAAAATTGGTGCAGCCACTGTGGAAAACAGTATGCACATCCCTCAAAAAACTGAAAAATAGAACTACCATGAGATCAAGCAATTCTACTTCTGGATGCTTATCCAAGGAAACAGAAACGAACTTGAAAAAAAGAAATCTACCTCTGTGTTTACTGCAGCATTATTTACAATGACCAAGATATAGAACCACCTAAGTACCCAGCGCGGGATGGGTAAAGAAGGTGTGGTGCATTGTTGTACCCCTGACACTAGTATTGCATGGCAGTTAGACCACACTTTAGACTTTATAATCTTTTAAAACTGGATTCCTGAGCTTTTACTATGAGTCTAATCAAATGTATTTATTCTCCTACTACTGCTTCTTTTACCCCATTCTCTATTTAGCCTCCAAATTATCACTCAATGACTTTATCTTGTGATTGGAAATATTGTGAATTGTTTGATAACGATTTTCATTTCATAAGAAATTAACACATCTATACGAGTAACTGACTCCTAAGTAGTAATTGTACAATTTACATAGATTATTCCTTTGATTATTTTAGCAAAAGCAAATATAAAGTACACTTTACCTGTCTCAGATATGCATTTAATTATCCATTTATTTAATGCTTCTTAAAAGCAATCATTTATCATCTCACTACTTTTAGTTTTGGGGTCACATTATATGAAGGTAGCCTTTATATGTTCTTTCAGTGTTGTCTGTTGACTCAGTTTGCAGAGATGAAATGTTTGATATGAGCTAACTGTACTTATCTTTTTGTTCTTGTGAATGTGGTTTTGTTAAAATAGCATGTATTTTGACTACATGTTAAAGTGTTAAGCCTTTTAGAAAGATTATGCAGCAATTTTATCTTTGCAATCTGTATAGAAAGGATGACTCTTAAGCCTTCTGGTTAGCCTGTTTTCCTTCCTAGTGTCTCCTCAAGATTCCTTTTATATTACTAGTTATTTAACCCTTTTTGTCCTTGTAGTGGAATTTTGTAATTAAAATGCTCTGTAAACTATCCCTTTGAACAAAAATTATATTTTAACAGTCTTTCTTGTCAGTAAATATACTTCTATGTCAATATTTCAATAACTACATAGGAATCTCTTTTTTTTAATCTGATTATACTCCTGGTAGCTCAGCTGGTAAAGAATCTGCCTGAAATGCAGAGATGCCAGTTCAATTCCTGGGTTGGGGAGATTCCCTGGAGAAGGGATAGGCTACCCACTTCAATATTCTTGGGCTTCCCTGGTGGCTCAGCTGGTAAAGAATCTGCCTGCGATGCAGGAGACCTGGGTTCGATCTCTGGGTTGGGAAGAGCCTCTGGAGAAGGGAATAGCTATCCTCTCCAGTATTCTGACTTGAAGAATTCCATGGACTATATAGGCCATGAGGGTCACAAAGAGTTAGACACAACTGAGTGACTTTCACTTTTTTTATAGATTGTTAATAAGCAATATTATGAATAGATTCTTTCTAGCTAAATTTTATGTCATTATTTTATTTAGGTTAAAGTGAGAGAATATCATAAATCCTTTCTTAAAATACTTCTTACAAAATGACACCTTATTTTCAGTGGTTTGAGGGATGTTTCCTTTTCTACCATAGACCACTCTATGTGAGTATTCCATTTAACAACTTTTCCCATCAGATGGTGAATTCTGTGTGTGTTTAGTTCATCCTACATACCTGGGCTATGTCTGAAACAAGGTAGGCACCCAGTATATATTTAAGAAGTAGACATATGTGTAATATGAATAAATTAATTTTTATTATTTTGTTTTAAAAACTTCAAAGAGCAGGAGCCTGGTATGGAGGGAAGCAGGATGTAATAAGTTTTAAATATCTTGCTTTCATCACTGTGAGTTACTTTGAGGTTCCTCAGGTCATAAAGTTAGTAAGACTAAGAACCATATTTATAAAGAAGGAAGTCAGTGTGGTAGGGAGATGACATACCAACACCCACTGCACCTGGATATCAAGCATGCCAGGGTGTTTATGCAGGTTTTAAATACAGCATGCGAATGTGAACTGTGTTTTACTTCACTGTCTTTTGGAGTTTTCACTTATGGATGAGCACCATATTTTATAGAAATAATAAACACCTATCGGGGTTAAATATTATTAGTCTAGTCCTAGTTTTCTCAAAGTGGAGTTACATGGCATCTGTCTCAAAATCACATGGGGTCTTGTTGAGTATGCCTTCTCTTGGCTTGCCTGAGACCTGTAGAATCAGAATCACTGTGATGGCCCATTATTCTGAATAGAGCACACTCTTAATATATTACAGTTTGTATATCTTCTGCAGACTAAAATTCAAGGAACTGTTCGAGAAAGTTAAGTGCACATCTTACATAAATTTCAAAAATCTAATGAAATATTAGAGTTAATGATTGGGGAAATTTTGATAAATTGATCTAACAGATTATTGTTTTTCTTTTCAATTATTACTCTAAGAATTCAATTAATTGTTATAGCACAGAGAAAGTCAGAAAACAACATCACAAATCTTTTTTTAAACTCCTTATTCTCTGATACAATAATGATTGGAATCACTAATTTGTAGTTTAAAAAATAGCAAGTGCACACTGTACATATCTATTGTGTATGCTGTACTTCAAGAATTTCAATTTTTTAATGCAAAGCTTTTCAGATAATATTTTTTGTTGAAATTTTATTTAACTATAGGCAAACTGGATATGTTGTGAGATTTTAAATCAAATATTGCTCAGGGTGATGATTTCTACAGTGACATAGTATGTATGAGAACTTTTACCACTATGCCTGAAACTTAATAGGTGTCAATCCATGCTTCCTTGAGCATCATTATATTCCAAAGGTGGTGGTAAAGGAGAAAATATGAAAACAGTCTCAGTGTATGTCACCCTGTGTTGTGAAATGTTGTCTTGCTACTTAAAAGGTAAAAAATTAGTTTTTTCCAATAACATTACCTAATATTTATCAAGTAATAGCACATAATATACAC
>SJYC01049864.1:0-15587 GCA_006408675.1 Madoqua kirkii | reverse complement strand
CACTTGTTACATGCATTCAGATAATAGCAGTATGCATGTTTTATATTCACTAAACATTATAGCTAACACTCATTAAATGCTTATTCTTTGTAAGTTATTGTGCTTAGTGCTTCACGTGTATTATTTAATTTCGAAACAGTGAAATGCCAGGATAAGAATTTTTTCCCCATATATTGCTTAGTATTTTCAAAGTAAAAATGTGTGCAACTTGAGGTTTGGTTTATAGTTCTTTCACTCTGTTATTGGAGACTGTACAAAGGATAAATCTGAAACATTGTTACACAAGTATTTGGATATGGGACTTAGTTTGCCTGGCAGTTCCATTCAATGAATTGTACTTCAGGAATGATCCTTGCATTACATTGAGAAATGAAAGTCATGGTAGTAAAAAGATTGGAAAGGATCTGTGAGAGTTGTATAACATGTGTTCTTGTTTCTTAAGCTGACTATATGTGGATATTTCAAGTGAAATTATATTATTGTAGGTGTTCAAAGAAGACTATCTTATTTCTCTATGTGTTATCCTTTTATAAATAATACAGTAATTGTAGTCATCTGTTGATAGTATTTTTGCCTTAAGTCTAACATAAATTAGTTCTTTCACTCTGTTATTGGAGACTGTACAAAGGATAAATCTGAAACATTGTTACACAAGTATTTGGATATGGGACTTAGTTTGCCTGGCAGTTCCATTCAATGAATTGTACTTCAGGAATGATCCTTGCATTACATTGAGAAATGAAAGTCATGGTAGTAAAAAGATTGGAAAGGATCTGTGAGAGTTGTATAACATGTGTTCTTGTTTCTTAAGCTGACTATATGTGGATATTTCAAGTGAAATTATATTATTGTAGGTGTTCAAAGAAGACTATCTTATTTCTCTATGTGTTATCCTTTTATAAATAATACAGTAATTGTAGTCATCTGTTGATAGTATTTTTGCCTTAAGTCTAACATAAATTTCTCCCTTATAATTTTTGTGATTAAATGCATTCTGAGTCTCTTTTTTCTTGCCCTTGAGACAATGAAGAGCTCTGTTTACTATTATTTAAGGAATTTTTAAAAAGTACAAATTTAGTTATTAAACTAACCTCATTGTCTCAAGCGTCAAGATAATTTCTTAGCTTAAATAATTAGGCCTTTTTCATGAGTAGTATTTAGTTTTCTTCTGAATAAATTTCTTACTATTCCTTTAGTTTTCACTTCTTAAAGAAGACAGAATCCTTAAAAATTTTATATAGACTGTGTGTGTAGTTGAAGTTTTGTTTTTGCATCAGAAATGCTATAGCTTTGTTTATCTTGGTCCTTTTTATGTTTTGCTTTGGTTTGTTGAGTAATATGTACATCTGGATTTTCGTGTAGCCAGTCATTTGTTCATCAGCTTCTATTTCTGAAATTTGTTTAATAGGCAAATGAAATGTTTTTACTGCAGTACAGTCTTAACAGTGACTTCGTGCTTTTGTAGTAAAGAATTTTCTCTGGGGTATTTGTATGTTATGTAGCTTTATGTCAGGAGTATCGCAGCCTATAGAGTAACATTCTTTCATGTCTCTGCATGTCAAAGTTATATTGAATTTAGTTGTTGAAAATATACTCTGTTTACTTGTTCAGAGTAGTCATTTGGTTTTGGATTGTGACATTAATTTCTTAGGAAGTCTGTATAGTTTACATAAAATCAAGTTTTAGATTTTAATAAAAGGGTACCCAGAGAAATATGACCAGATGTAAGTAAGGCCTTATGATATTACTGTTCAATTTACTAGTGTACTTTAAACAGTGTATATATGGGACTGAACATGGTTGATTTTTACATATATAGATCTCATAATCAGTTGAAATACAAGCTATATTTAACATATAGTTAAATTATGTTACTCAGACCTTAACTAATTTTATCTTTTGTTTGTTAGTGAGATTAGATTTAGAGTCATTTTTCTCTAATTTTAATAACAATATTTTTATTTTAGACAGACTTGAGAACAATTGGCAAGAAATTCCTCCCCAGTGACATCAATGGTGGAAAGGTAGAAAAGGTAAAGAAAAATGTTAACTTCCTAAATTATGTTAAGTACAATAAATATGAACATCTACTAAATTACTGTAATTATTTTTTGTCAAGGAAGACTGCAACTTCAAAATATTTTGGAGGGAACAAGTCACAAAGTTATCATTTTAGTGACTTCCTATACATATGAAAAATTGTTAAAACAAACTTTTAAACTTTTGGTGACTTTTCAACATTTAAAAAATACTTTTGTCTTAGGAATTATAACTGACACACTTATTTACGTGTGAGACTTACCAGATATTATTGGAACTCAGAGGACCTTTTTGTATCTTTTTATTTTAGTATCTGTTACCATATTTATTTAATGAACTTATTGATATAGGAGTGTAAGATTGTGAGAGAATGTTAGGAACAGTTTGGCAAAGCTGTGCATTTGGTTACTGCTATCATTTTTCATAACATATATTTATGTTATGAATTTTTTCAGTGATTTTTTGAAATACAAAGATACAATTTTTGGATTTTAGATGCCATCTGGTCAGTCTTTTGGAGAAGGCAATGGCACCCCACTCCAGTACACCTGCTTAGAAAATCCCATGGAGGGCGGAACCTGGTAGGCTGCAGTCCATGGGGTAGCTAAGAGTCGGGCATGACTGACCAAGTGACTTCTCTTTCACTTTTCACTTTCACACACTGCAGAAGGAAGTGGCAACCCACTCCAGTGTTCTTGTCTGGAGAGTCCCAGGGACGGGGGAGTCTGGTGGGCTGCCATCTATGGGGTCACACAGAGTCAGATACGACTGAAGCGAATTAGCAGCAGCAGCAGCAGCAGCAGTCTTTTACTTCTTATTCATTTATATTCAATTTCTTCTTTTTATTTGAAAATAATGCAAATTGTTTCATTCAAAAATTTTATATATCCTGTTGCTCACTTTTTGAATTATTAATGAACATCTTTATAATTTGAAATATTTTGAATGTGTATGTTTTGAGTTTGAGTATTATTATTTTAATAATTACGTATTAAGATAGTTTCTATACGTTAGATATTTTTAAATTTTAGATAATTTCAAAAAGTCTATAATGTAACAACATTTTTCACATTTTCTAAATATTGGTCCTCATATGCTATAGGTGGTAATCATTTAGCTGGAAAGAGAGCAAGAGTTTATAATCTGCCCTAGCTTTTGAAGCAGATACTCAAGAGAAGAGAGTTCTGCGGACTCCTCAGCAATTCATTTTAATGTTTAACAATACTCTGTGTAAGCAAATCTAATTGTATTTTAATCTAAGTTTCTTATGTTGCAACTTAAGTCTGTAATATCTTCTTTATCTTCCCTCAGGGAAATGGAGAACATCTGGTTACCTTCCCTTGTGAATAATTCTTCATATACTTGAATCTTGTAAATGTCACTGCTACAGGTTTCTTTTGTTAAAACCATACATCTTGGTTCCTCTGCTTATTCTGTCTCAGGCGTTCTGTTCATCTTCACCGCTCTTCTCAGAGTCCTCTCCAGTTCCTTGCATTTCGTTTCCTGGTGTGGTAGTAGTTCGACCTCCGCGTGCATCAGAGTCACCCTGAGGCCTGACTACAGCACAGAGTGCCAGCTTCCCACCTCGCCCCCGGCCACGTTTCTGACTCCACTGAATGGGAAAAAGCCTGAGAATTTGTACTTTGAACAGGTTTCTTTGGGATGTTGATTCAGCTAATCTGGGAAACATACTTAGAAAACTTCTAGGGTGTAGAACTCCAGATTAGGCAGCAGTCTTGGACAGGTCTGATGAATGCAACAATTCTCACAGAAGAAGTAACTAGTATCAAAGCAGTGCCTGCATATCCTTACACTAGTCTGTTTAAGAAAACTAGCATTCTGGATTATTGCTTTTCCATTTTTTTCTTTTTATGTCTGTAAGGATTCTCAGAACCTACCACTGTTAAAAGCTCACAGGGAAAGGTACTGCGAGAGTTTTCTCTGCTTTCTCTAACTTCTCAGAGCATTTTTGGTTCAGAAAATTTTATAAGTAGTCTCTTTAGAATTTCCTTTGAATATAGCTAACAACAATAAGATATAACTTAGAATATTTGAATCTAGAATTTTATATACCAAATTTTATCCTTTGAATTATTCTTAATGCTCATGTGGCTTTAGTTTGTACATAAAATGAGAAGATAGAAAATAAGCCCTTTCACATGAAACAGAAATTGAGTGAGCCCTTTTCACATGAAACAAACCTCTGTTCCTCAGATTTGATTATATTTTCCCTTTCATTACCTGCTTCTGATACCAAATATAATTCTCTTCACAGTATTAGTGAAGATGTTTTGAAAATTATTTTTAATAGAAATTTTAGAAGCCAACCCACTGGACTTACTCCAGTGGGTTGCCTTTGGTTAAAATTTCATACATTATATAAAAATATATCTCCAATGCTTTGGCCACCTGATATGAAGAACTGGCTCATTAGAAAAGACCCTGATGCTGGGAAAGATTGAAGGCAGGAGGAGAAGGGGATGACAGAGGATGAGATGGGTGAATGGCATCACCAACTCAATGAATATGAGTTTGAGTAAGTTCCAGGAGTTGGTGATGGACAGGGAGGCCTGGCATGCTGCAGTCCATGGTGTCACAGAGTCGGACCCAACTGAGCAGCTGAACTAAACTGCTTTTAGGCAATAATAAATGTTTAAGTAATATATATTTTTGACATGAATTACTTGTGCTCTTTGTCTATAAAGTAAGACTAATACAGTAAAAGTTACTTTATTTGTGCCTTTATTGGAAAGCTTTATTAGCATGTTATTGGTGACAGAATCATTAAGACATAGCTCTAGACACTAAATTATATATAACTGTTGTTTAAAATAAATTTTAAATAAAAATTTAAAAATAAATGTTAGTTTAATCTGTGCATAAGGTAAGCAGAGTATCTGAATAAGTAATCTGCCTGTTCCTTGATCATGTCAGATTTTGGTATTAAATAATAATATTTTCTACTTTTCTTTTAATAATAAAAAAAAAGAATGAAAGAACTGGGTTACCTAGTGATCTTCCAAATAGAACATGCTGGAAACTAATTTTTCAAAAACTAATTTAGAAAATTTAAAAAGTGAGATAGATTAGCTATCTCAGGAAGCAGTTTTGATGAGCTTCAGATACAATGTGGAGAGGGAGAATAAAAAAATCTGGTAACATACTGGATGGATGCAGATTTTAGAATGTTTCAGCTGGACTTAAATCCTTATTCTTCCACTTATTATATTTTTGTGACTTCTGGCAAGTTATTTAATCTTGCCAGATTTTAATTTTCTTATCATTCAAATATTATCTCCCTTATGACATTGAAGAATTAAATGAAAACCTGTGTGACTACATTGTAACTGTAGTACAATGTGTATGGTGAATATTGAGCATTATGAGACATTTAGAATGGTGTTTTTATTCTGGACATCTAAGAATACATAAATATTTATTACCTGACTTGGGTATCTTGTTACTGAGAGATCTCCAAGTGAAAGTGAAAGTTGTTCAGTTGTGTCCAGCTCTTTGTGACCCCATGGACTATGCAGTCCATAGAATTCTCCAGGCCAGAATACTGGTGTGGGTAACCTTTCCCCTCTCCAGGGGATCTCCAACCCAGGAATCGAACTGGGATCTCCTGCATTGCAGGCGGATGCTTTACCAACTGAACTATCAGGGAAAAAGGGAATCCAGTAAATGAGGTAAGCCGAATAGATGCTTCATTATTGACTATGTTTTGGCCCCAGTCCCTAATGCAGAACTTTATTGCTTGAACTAAGTTGATCTTAGTACAGTGGAATCAAAGTAGGCCAGAGTCTTCTCCGACAATTTCCACTAAGTTTCATGCCTGCCTGTGATGTTACTACTTGAGAGGAAGCCAAAGCAAAAAGAATATGAGAGCATTTGCCCCAGTTTTAAGAAGCTAATACTTAATGAGCAAAAGAAGAGAGAAGGCTGTCTTTTTACAAGCTACTTCCATTAGTCAAGTGTGGGCACTTTTAAAGGGCTGTAGTCCTGTGTCTTCCAACCCTCTTGGAAGCATATTTATTAGGTCCAGGGCTCCATACAATGTACTAGAGATTTCTCAAGACAGAGGAGCAGTATGCTTTTTAGAAGTAAGTTAAAGGAATGTAGAGAAGTCTTCAGACTTCCTCTGAGAAGTCAAAAGTAAATGCTTCTGATGATGCTGTGTATTGTTATTATCATAATTAATAAGACTTAGATATGGGGTTTTCAGCATTTGGAAAGAAGGCATGGAGAAAGCTATGGTTTGGTAAGAGAGATGGCAGGACTATAGTTATGAGAAGACAGTTAATCCTGGAACACTGAATTGACATCTCTTTTGCTGTTAAGACAAACTGAGACCTTCAGAAGGGCATTGTTACCTAGAGTTTGAAACTGAAGTTTTAAATTCTATTAATTATCACTGATTATTTTGGGAGGAAGTAAGATGGCAAAAATTGCAAGTTAACTTTGTTTTTAATTAATGTAATCGTTTTGTGCACATTCTTTTCTCTTTCCTCCCATTCATTTTTTAATAGTATTTTGCAGTTCACACGTTTTCTCAGTAAGGTTGCTCATAACCTTGATGCAAAGGTTTCAGACAAATTTAAAAAGTGGTGAGAGTGAGAAGATGATACTTTTCTCTAGGCTTCTAAGTCTAAGCTAGATTTTCCTGTAGGCAGTTTGTGTTTAATTTTTAGGCCATAAAAATTTTTTTAGCACAGAGCAATATGTGCCAGGGAAGCCAAATACTGCAATTTAGGGCAGGCTTTGTATTTCTAGATATGACAGGGCCCTAGAACATTTAATGGAGTGGGTTGCCATTTCCTTCTCTAGAGATCTTCCCGACCCAGGGATCAAACCCAAGTCTCCTGCACTGTAGACAGACGCTATACCGTTTGAGCCACCGGGGAAGTCCCTTGTATTTCTAGATATGACAGGGCCCTAGAATATTTAGCTTCTCAGCTAAAAATCATGGAAAAAAGTCATGACAGAAAGGAAGTAAAACATGCACTTCCTATAAAACTGTTTAATATTTTTTGTATTCTTTTTCAAGTTTAATATTTTGCTTGTAGTTATTTTCATAGCTTTGCCTTTGAACCAAGGTGTAGAAGTTAATTATAAAATATAGGTTAATGTAAAAATACTTTATTACCAATCCAGGTATGTGAGGACTTTTATGCATTATTGTGGAGCCTTAATAGGAAAGTCATTTCAGATCTGTGGGGTTTTTTTCATCTGAGTTCTAGGATTGACAGTTTGTATGTGCATTTTTAGAGACCTGATTTTGGGGATAAAGTTGATCTTCTCGAAGCCTCAGCAACACCAACATCAACCACAAGATGGCTTCACTGGCTTAAAATTCAGACTGAATGCCCTCTCACTGACAGTATAGAACGTGGATGTTTTTAAAAAGAAAAATAATTGAAAAATGTTATTAAGTTTTAATTTAAATAAATTGTATCATGTTTCATATGTTAATCTGTTATGTGCTATAATATGATTTACTAGTGTTTCTTTTAGTGAGTTATTAAAATTAAACATGCATTTTTAATTTGAGAAAAAATGATTACTGAAACTGATTTTACCATGCTTTATTTACAAGTGTTTGATGGTAATTATTAGTAGGACTTCTGTGGAGTTTAAACACAATGCACAAAGCATATGTATAGAATATATATTAGACCAATACTCTGATAATTGAAAAATGAACTGTTCACTTTGTTTTAATTCTCTCAGAGAACAAACAGCTACAGAGGTGAACAATGAAAACAGGAAAATGACACACTGGCAGGAGTGTTACTTTTGACTGGAGTGTCACAGTGTTTTTCTTGTAATTGGTTGGCTGCAATTACTTTATTGAATAAAGCAAATTATGTGCTGTGCTATTACTTTGATGTATAAATCGATGCTTTTTCAGGCAATGTAAAGGGAAAACCTGTTCAAGTTATGTTGTCTTTTTGTCAGTTACTAGGCATTTAAAAATGCCTTAGAAAGCATCACTAAGAACAAAGCTAGTGGAGGTGTTGGAATTCCAGTTGAGCTATTTTAAATCCTGAAAAATGATGGTGTGAAAGTGCTGCACTCAGTATGCCAGCAAATTTGGAAAACTCAGCAGTGGCCACAGGCCTACAAAAGGTCAGTTTTCATTCCAATCCCAAAGAAAGGCAATGCCAAAGAATGCTCAAACTACTTCACAGTTGCACTCATCTCACATGCTAATAAAGTAATGCTCAAAATTCTCTAAGCCAGGCTTCAGCAGTATGTGAATAGTGAACTTCTAGATGTTCAAGCTGGTTTTAGAAAAGGCAGAGGAACCAGAGATTAAATTGCCAACATCCGCTGGATCAGCAAAAAAGCAAGAGAGTTCCAGAAAAACATCTATTTCTACTTTATTGACTATGCCAAAGCCTTTGACTGTGTGGATCACAATAAACTGTGGAAAATTCTGAGAGAGATGGGAATACCAGACCACCTAACCTGCCTCTTGAGAAACCTGTATGCAGTTCAGGAAGCAACAGTTAGAACTGGACATGGAACAACAGACTGGTTCCAAATAGGAAAAGGAGTACATCAAGGCTGTATATTGTCACCCTGCTTATTTAACTTCTATGAGAAACGTTGGGCTGGAAGAAACACAAGCTGGAATCAAGATTGCTGGGAGAAATACCAGTAACCTCAGATATGCAGATGACATGCTTATGGCAGAAAGTGAAGAGGAATTAAAAAACCTCTTGATGAAAGTGAAAGAGGAGAGTGAAAAAGTTGGTTTAAAGCTCTAGATATGCAGATGACATGCTTATGGCAGAAAGTGAAGAGGAAGTAAAAAACCTCTTGATGAAAGTGAAAGAGGAGAGTGAAAAAGTTGGTTTAAAGCTCGAGTCAGGAAACTAAGATTGTGATATCTGGTCCCATCACTTGATGGGAAATAGATGGGGAAGCAGTGGAAACAGTGTCAGACTTTATTTTGGGGGGTTCTAAAAGCACTGTAGATGATGATTGCAGCCATGAAATTAAAAGACACTTACTCCTTGGAAGAAAAGTTTTGACCAACCTAGATAGCATATTCAAAAGCAGAGACATTACTTTGCCAGCAAAGGTCCATCTAGTCAAGGCTCTGGTTTTTTTTCAGTGGTCATGTATGGGTATGAGAGTTGGACTGTGAAGAAAGCTGAGCACCGAAGAATTGATGCTTTTGAACTGTGGTGTTAGAGAAGACTCTTGAGAGTCCCTTGGACTACAAGGAGAACCAACCAGTTCATTCTGAAGGAGATCAGCCCTGGGATTTCTTTGGAAGGATTGATGCTAAAGCTGAAACTCCAGTACTTTGGCCACCTCATGTGAAGAGCTGACTCATTGGAAAAGACTCTGATGCTGGGAGGGATTGGGTGCAGGAGGAGAAGGGGATGACAGGATGAGATGACTGGATGGCATCACTGACTTGATGGATATGAATCTGAGTGAACTCTGGGAGTTGGTGATGGACAGGAAGGCCTGGCCTGCTGCGATTTATGGGGTTGCAAAGAGTCGGACACAACTGAGCGGCTGAACTGAACTGAGGCATTAAAATGTCTTGTTTTTATATTTTCTAAGGGGTAGAAACTTTTAGATCTTCTATTATATACCATATTACGATTCAGAAAGTTATTCTTTTATTATTATTTATCTGTTTAGACTCTTAATGTATATGAATATCCCTTGAAAACTTTGAGATCAGGATTAGAGATTACCTTTCCAAAGCTATTTCTTTAAGTTCCTTTTGCTTTTAATCTGTTTTCTTCTTGACATTTTTTGGTACAAGCCCCTAACTTACCTAGGAGAACCCTGGTTTTCAGTAAACATATCTTCTCCTCTTTGTCTTTATTGAGAACCTACTTTATGATAGGTCCCATGTTAAATAATTTATCTGTGTAATCTTCAGAACAGCACCGAAAGTAGCAATTATTACCAACTTCGGTTTTACTTTAGAGATGAGGGAATCACAGCTTGTTTAAAATGATAGTTTTTTGTTGCTATAGGACCTTAATAATTGCTGTGTGAGTGGGATGTTCTCTCAACTGCCTTGCAAACTGCTGTTTAGTCTTCAAATTCCAACTTGAATGCCATTCTCTTCTAATTTTTTTGGTCTCTTTCACCCGTGATGGATTCTTTAAAAAAAGAATTAATATTCTCATTGCCTCTTTACCTACATATTTTTAGTATGTAATAATTTTTTATCATAGTTTTAGGATGTGTAATAGAAAAAAGGCAGAGTTTGGTGTTAGGCATATCTTAGTTTGAATTCTAATTCTGCCTCTTTTGGCTGAGTAACCTCTGTTAAAATACTTTGCTTTCGATTTTCTCATTTAAGACATGCAAATAATCCTAATATACTTTTCAGTTCTGGAGGTAAATTAACTTATGTAAAAATACTGCCACATTTTCTGGTATATCTGCTAAGTGCTAAATAAATTAGAGTAAAAAACTATGGTAAAAAAACAACAACAGGAAATTTATTTATCAAACAGTTTTTGAATGTATATTTGTGCTAAGTGCAGGGGCTTTGAGATCAACAGGACAATCCCTGCCTACTAATAAGAAATCAAGAAACCGACAGTTATCAGTATAGTGTAACAAATGCTTTGTATGTATAAAGAAGGGAATGCCATCTCAGCTTGACGAGCTTAGTGCGATGAGGTGGAGAGATTGGTTTTCTTGCTAGATTGTCAGTCTTTAGGCTTGTAATTCTCAGTAAGAGAATAATAGGCAGATCCATAATTGGGGGTATATTTAATATCTTACAATGGGAAGGTATATTTGATGTGTGTTTAAAGATAATATATGTAAACACATTCATACACACATTATTTCTGTTTTGATAATAAAGCTACCAAAATGAGATTTTTTTTTTGATACAAACTATAGAAAATAACATTTGACAAAATAAATATAGATAACATTTATGATTCTTAGAACTGGATCTCTTCCTTTGTTTGGAGGAGTTACCCATTTTCAGAGTCTTTGTGGTATAGAAGAAAATGCCAGTTGCTTTTCCTCAGCATCCTTTGCACCTATGCTGTGGACATGGACCTCAGCTCTACTAGTCAGGTATAGCTGCACAGGACATGGGTTAGTTGTACAGAAAAGCAGGAACCGTGGTGAATTTTCTCTGGAAGTAGTAGAAGCTACAGCAAGATTGATAGCTGCAGGAGTGCTGGGGTCAGTGTCCAGGGGTTGATAGCACAAGGAATAGAGCTAGATGCTTGAGTGTGCTGAATCTAGCTTATTCCATCTCATGAATGTTGATTATCAGCATCTCTTCCCTGATTAGAGGTCAGTAGTTGAAATCAGTTATGTTGCTCTTGTTCAGTAGCTCAGTCGTATCCAGCTCTTTGTGACCCCATGGAGTGCAGCATGCCAGGCTTCCCTGTCCTTCACCACCTCCTGGAGTTTGCTCAAACTCATGTCCATTGTGATGCCATCCAACCAACTCATCCTCTGTCATCCCTTCTCCTCCTGCCTTCAATCTTTCCAATCAGGGGCTTTTCCAATGAGTCAGCTCTTTGCATCAGGTGGACAGAGTATTGGAGCTTCAGCTTTAGCATCAGTCTTTTCAATGAATATTCAGGGTTAATTTCCTTTTAGGACTGACTAGTTTGAATTTAGCTATGAAAATTGTCAAATTCTACAAATTAGACCTTATTCTCTATTCTTCATATCCCAAACTGTTTCATCACCATACCACTACCATCAAACCAGTTCTGTGGTTTGATTTTCAGTTTTTCTTGCTGTGAAACCTACAGACCTAGTTCTCTTATTTTACTACCACTTCTGTAAACTACCCAATGTCTTACTTTCAAAATGTTATATAAATTACTTGAGCAATTTAAATATAATATTTGATATATGCTAGCATATACACTGGTATTTATACCAGTAAAAGCCTTTGACTGTGTGGATCACAACAAACTGAGGAAAATTCTTCAAGAGATGGGAATACCAGACCACCTGACCTGCCTCCTAAGAAATCTATATGCAGGTCAAGAAGCAACAGTTAGAACCGGACATGGAACAACAGACTGGTTCCAAATTGGAAAGGAGTATGTCAAGGCTATATATTGTCACCCTGCTTATTTAACATGTA
Source organism: Madoqua kirkii (assembly GCA_006408675.1). Classification (NCBI taxonomy): domain Eukaryota; kingdom Metazoa; phylum Chordata; class Mammalia; order Artiodactyla; family Bovidae; genus Madoqua; species Madoqua kirkii. The sequence continues at coordinate 3,433 of SJYC01049864.1, read as the reverse complement.
TGCAGAGTACATCATGCAGAATGCTGGGCTAGATGAAGCACAAGCTGGAATCAAGACTGCTGGGGGAAATGCCAATAACCTCAGATACGCAGATGGTACTACCCTAATGGCAAAAAGTGAAGAAGAACTAAAGAGCCTCTTGATGAAAGTGAAAGAGGAGAGTGAAAAATTTGGCTTAAAATTCAACATTCAGAAAACTAAGATCATGGCATCCAGTCCCATCACTTCATGGCAAACAGATGAAACAATGGGAACAGTGACAGACTTTATTTTTCTGGACTCTGAAATCACTGCAGGTGGTGACTGCAGCCGTGAAATTAAAAGACGATTGATCCTTAGAAGAAAAGTTTTGACCAACCTTCAGTTCAGTTCGGTTGCTCAGTCGGATCCAACTCTTTGCGACTCCATGAATCGCAGCACACCAGGCCTCCCTGTCCAAACTAGACAACATATTAAAAAGCAGAGATGTTACTTTAACAACAAATGTTCATCTAGTCAAAGCTATGGTTTTTCCAGTGGTCATGTATGTATGTGAGAGTTGGACTATAAAGAAAACTGAGTGCTGAAGAATTGATGTTTTTGAACTGTGGTGTTGGAGAAGACTCTTAAGAGTCCCTTGGACAGCAAGGAGATCAAACCAGTGAATCCTAAAGGAAGTCTGTCTTGACCATTCATTGGAAGGACTGATGTTGAAGCTGAAACTCCAGTATGTTGTCCATCTGATATGAAGAACTGACTCATTGGAAAAGACCCTGATGCTGGGAAAGATTGAAGGCAGGAGGAGAAGGGGATGACAGAGGATGAGATGGGTGAATGGCATCACCAACTCAATGGACATGAGTTTGAGCAAGCTTCAGGAGCTGGTGATGGACAGGGAAGCCTGGCATGCTGCAGTCCATGGGGTCGCAAAGAGTGTGACTCGACTGAATGACCGAACAGTTTGTCTGTTGTAACATGCTTCAGATAGCTCTAACGTATGCCCATTTGTAAGTACCTGATATTCATTGATTTTTCTCTTTTGCATAATAGTAAACAATTCCCTGGTGGCTCAGATGGTAAAGGTCTGCCTCCTATGCTGGAGATCCAAGTTTGATCCCTGGATTAGGAGGATCCCCTGGAGAAGGAAATGGCAACCCACTCCAGTATTCTTGCCTGGAGAATCCCATGGACATAGGAGCCTTGCAGGCTACAGTTCAGTGGGTCCCAAGGAATCAGACATGACTCAGTGAATTCACTTTCCTTTCCTTTAAACTATTTAAACATATGTAGTTTATTCATTGTCCTGTTGATGGATATTTAGATGTGTTTCTTTTTTTCCCCTTTTTTCTTTAAATAATAGATGAAGTACTACTGCTTCTAGGAACAAACATATATTTTTCCTGATGTATGTTCCCTAATATTCTTAAGGGAATATAATGAGGAATTGAGTCATTGTATGCTAGAGTAAGCCAGCATTCAACTTTACCAGATAATGCCAAATTATTTTTCAAAATGGTTGTACTAATTTGTCTTACCATCAGTAGTGTATGCAGAGCCCATTGATCTGTGTCTTTTGTGGCACTTGATATTATGAAATTTTTATAATTTGGGGGTTGTAAAATATTTTATTCTTCTTCAGGCTATTCTGTCCCTAATGGCCCCTTTCCCAAGAAAAATTTTACAATCAAATGATGAAGTTTGTTAAAGTGGGTCAGAGTTTTGACTGAAATTGCGTTGAATCTGCATATGAGCTTAAAGATGGTTGACGTCTTTATAATTACTGCTAATAATTATTAGTGAAATGCTGGTTAGCTGCCTTTCTAAAGACGATAAAATAAAGGTCTTATATGTAGTATTTGCCACTATTTTAATATAAAAATTCCTGCAATGGATGATTATAAGCTCTACCAGCCAACCTTTTTGACACCAGGGGTTGGTTTAGTAGAGGAGATGGTTTCAGGATGATTCTCTCTCATAAGGGAGGGAGGGTGCAACTTAGATCCATCACATGCACAGTTCACAGTTGGTTTCTTGCTCCTGTGAGAATCTCATGCCCCTGCTGATCTTGCAGGAGGTGGAGCTCAGTTGGTGATGCCAGTGTGGAGAGGAGCCTGACTGCAGTACATGGAGTAACTGAAAAGTCAGACACCATGTAGCAACTAAACAGCAGTAACTCGTTGCGGGGCACAGGTTCAGGGTGCGTGGGCTTCAGCAGTTGCGGTACACAGACTCAGTAGTTGTGGCTCACTGGTCTAGGCAGGCTCCAAAATGCAGTCTCAGTAGTTGTGGCACGTGGCCTTAGTTGCTCCATGGCACGTGAGATCTTCCCAGACCAAGGATTGAACCCAAGTCTCCTGCATTGGCAGGCAGATTCTTGCCCACTGTACCACGAGGGAAGCCCTTCACAAATCATTGAAAGTATACAGGTTGTGTATCTTTAGCAGGCTTTATAACTGGAACTTCCTCTTTTTGTTGTTGTAAATCTTATTAAAAAAAATACTGTTTTTTTCCCTCTGTTATTAGTACACAGAAAGGTAACTGATAGTTGTATGTTAATTTTAAATTTGCTACCTTATCCTTATTATTCTTCAATGAACATGAGTTTGAGCGAACTCTGGAAGATGATAAAGAACAGGGAAGCCTGAGCTGGACAGAAGTTAGCTACTGAATAACAACTTATTGTTCTTGATAATATATCTGTATGTTCTTTTATGTTTTCTCTATAAACATGCCTTTTGACACTTCACATGAATGGAATCACATAATATATGCTTTGCTGTATTTGGCTTCTTTTACTTGGTGGCGGTTTAGTCACTAAGTCATGTCCGACTCTTGAGACCTCATGGACTGTAGCCTGCCAGGCTCCTCTGTCCATGGGATTCTCCAGGCAAGAATACTGGAGTGGGTTGCCATTTCCTTCTCCAGGGGATTTTCCTGACCCAGGAATTAAACCTGGGTCTCCTGCATTGCAGGCAGTTCTTCACTGACTGAGCTGTGTGAATCTATGATGTAAGCATGTGTCAGTAGTTTGTTCCCATTCATTGCTCAGTAGCATTCCACTGTATGGGCTTACTTCTTTCCACTCTCGAGCTGATGGACTTTGAGATTGGTGTGCATAGGTCTCTTGCTGTTTTTTCGTTTCTATTGAAAGTGTATTTGTGTTTTTATTATTATTACTCCTTAAATTGTTTGCTTGTATCTTTACTCTTTGTTTCCTGGTCAGTCTTGCTCAATATCAGTTTCATTAGACTTTGTAAAGAATCATGCTAGACTTTGTTAACCCTTATTATATTTTTAGTTTGCTATTTCATTAATTTATCTTAATTTTCTTCTTTCTTGTACCTTATTTGGATTCATTCTGTTCTCTTTGCATCTGGTTACTTTAACTCATTATTTTCCTTTATTTTCTAATATAAGCACCTGGAGGCTATTAATTTTTCTTCTATCACTGCTT
>SJYC01049861.1:0-11376 GCA_006408675.1 Madoqua kirkii | reverse complement strand
GGTAGAAAACCACACTTCCCAGCACTGTTTTTTTGAAGGAACTTTTCCTTTCCCCATTGAGTGTTTTTGGTGCCCTTAAAGATCATTTGACCATATATATGAAAGGAAGGATTTCTGGATTCTCAGTTTTACTCTGTTGGTCTTCTTGTCTGTTTTTATGCTACTACCACATTGTGATTACCGTAGGTGAAAGTGAAAGAGGAGAGTGAAAAAGTTGCCTTAAAACTCAACATTCAGAAAACTAAGATCATAGCATCCAGTCCCATCACTTCATGGCAAATAAGTGGGGAAACAATGGAAACAATGACAGACTTTATTTTGGGGGGCTCCAAAATCATGAAATTAAAAGACACTTGCTCCCTGGAGGAAAAGCCATGTCCAACCTAGATAGCATATTAAAAAGCAGAGACATTACTTTCCCAACAAAGATCTGTCTAGTCAAAGCTATGGTTTTTCCAGTAGTCATGTATGAATGTGAGAGTTGGACTAAAAAGAGAGCTGAATGCCGAACAGTTGATGCTTTTGAACTGTGGTGTTGGAGAAGACTCTTGAAAGTCCCTTGGATGGCAAGGAGATCCAATCAGTCAATCCTAAAGGAAATTAGTCCTAAATATTCACTGGAAGGACTGATGCTGAAGCTGAAACTCCAATACTTAGGCCACCTGATGTGAAGAAGCAGTTCTTTAGAAAAGACCCTGATGCTGGGAAAGATTGAAGGTGGGAGGAGAAGGGGACGGTTGAATGGCATCACCTACTCAAGAGTTTGAGTAGGCTCTGGGAGTTGATTGATGGACAGGGAAGCCTGACGTGCTGCATTCCATGGGGTCTCAAAGAGCCGGGCACGACTGAGTGACTGAACTGATAATACTGAACTGCACTGATTTTGAAATCAGGAACATGAATCTTCTGACTTAGTTACTTTTGAAATGATTTTGTCTATTTGGAATCCCTTGAAATTGCATGTAAATTTTGGGGTGGTTTTTTAATCCTCTGCAAAAACTACCTTTAGGATTTTAACAGGGATTGTATTAAATTTGTAAATCACTTTGGACAGTATGGACCTCTTAAATGCTAAATCTTCCAGTTCATGAGCATGGAATGTCGTTCTGGTTATTTGTGCCTGACATAATTTTGTAGTTTTCAGTATACAGGTCTTTGACCCCTTTGGTTAGGCTTATTCCTAAGTATTTTTTATGTTAAGTGTTTTTTGTGTTTTGTTCTTTTTTATTCTGTTGTAGATGGAATTATTTTTTAAATTTCCTTTTCAAATTGTTCATTGTTACTATGTAGAAACACAAGTGATCTTGTGTGTTGATTTTGCATCCTGCAACTTTGTTGAACTTGTTTATTCTAGCAATGTGAAATTTGTAGTGTTTTCTAAATATAAGATCAACCTGCCATCAGCAGGTAGAGATTTGTTTTTTTCTTTCCACTTTGGATGCCTTTTAAAAATTTTTCTTAGCTGATTGTCCCGACTAGAACTTCGAGTACTGAGTTACATAGAAGTTGTGAAAATGGGCATCTTTGCCTTGTACCTTAGAGAAAAGTTTTCAGTCTTTCACCATTAAGAGGGATGTTTGCTGTGGACTCTTCATAAACAGCCTGTGTTATATTGAGATCATTCAGGATAAATTATCCACTCAGTAAGAAGTTAATACAACTTCATAATATATAAGTTCAATAAAACCCATCCTTTTCCCCTAAAAAGATTTTGGTGATAAGCTTAACTCTCTCCCCCACTTTTTTTTTTTTGTCTTTGTGAGAGGTCATCTTGTCTAACTCATTTAGGTGAAAAAAATTTTTTTTTTCTTTCTGTCCCCGCTCCAGTGACTTGAAAGAACCAGAATGATTGTGTCAGCTGTTGCTAGGATCTAGCAACATTATGTCTTAGTGGAGCAATAAGAATTGGTTAACTGGAACATCCATAATTCTTGAGTATACTTTCCTAAAATAGACTTTATCTTACTCAGTCTGATAGGTTTGTTTTTGAAAATGACTTGTAAATCAGGTGTAAATCATGTTAAATGTTCTTGCTGAAGTTTTTTATTCTTTTCTCATGGTTCTTAATGCTATTATTTTGACCCAGAAATCTGTTGTGAGAGGTGATTTTTATGTCCCTGGAGTAGTTTGCCATTCCATTTTTTTCTCCTTGACCATCTCTATCAGAAGTAATAAGGTATGTCTAGGACTCACCTGTTGCTCTCTGTACGGAAAACTCTGAACTTGGTTTATTTCTTCTGTGTAAGGAAACTAAGCAGCAGATTACTGAAGGACTGCATGGGTACCCTATTGGCGCTGGAGTCCTAAAGCCTGAAACCCCTAAAGGGATCCAATTTGACTTTGGTGTTTGACAAGGTTGAAAGGGGAGAAGGCAATGGCATCCCGCTCCAGTACTCTTGCCTGGAAACTCCCATGGACAAAGGAGCTTGGTAGGCTGCAGGCCATGGGGTCGCTGAGTCAGACACACTGAGCGACTTCACTTTCACTTTTCACTTTCATGCATTGGAGAAGGAAATGGCAACCCACTCCAGTGTTCTTGCCTGGAGAATCCCAGGGATGGCGGAGCCCAATGGGCTGCCATCTGTGGGGTTGCACAGAGTCGGACACGACTGAAGTGATTCAGCAGCAGCAAGGTTGAAAGGGGCCACTTTGAGTTAGGAGAAACTGATTTGATTTGTAGGTTTTTGTTTATTTTTAAGGCAGATTTGTTAACTTATCTCCATTCAGTTCAGCTCAGTTGTGTCCATATCTTTGCGACCCCGTGAACTGCAGCTTGCCAGGCTTCCCTGTCCATCACCAACTCCCGAAGCTTGCTCAAACTCACGTCCATCCAGTTGGTGATGCCTTCCAACCATCTCTTTTTCTGTCGTCCCCTTCTCTTCCTGTGTTCAGTCTTTCCCAGCATCAGGGTCTTTTCCAATAGGTGAGTTCTTCACATGAGGTGGCCAAAGTATTGGAGTTTCAGCTTCATCATCAGTCCTTCCAATGAATATTCAGGATGGATTTCTTTTAGGATGTTCTGGTTGGATGTCCTTGCAGACCAAGGGACTCTCAAGAGCCTTCTCCAACACCACCGATCAAAAGCATCAATTCTTCAGCACTCAGCTTTCTTTATAGTCCAGCTCTCACATCCAGACATGACTACTGGAAAAACCATAACTTTGATTAGATAGACCTTTGTCAGCAAAGTAACGTCTCTGCTTTTTAATATGCTATCTAGGTTGGTCATATCTTTTCTTCCAAGGAGCAAGCGTCTTTTAATTTCATGGCTAGTCACCACCATCTGTAGTGATTTTGGAGCCCCCCAAAATACTGTCACTGTTTTCATTCTTTCCCCATCTATTTGCCATCAAGTGATGGAACTGGATGCCATAATCTTAATTTTATGAATATTGAGTTTTAAACCAACCTTTTCACTCTCCTCTTTCACTTTCACAAGGAATTTATTAATTCTAAAGCCAAACCATGTATTTAAGAATCTTTGTCATTGCTTTCAGATTTTGGTATATATGGTTGAAGACAGTATCTAAATTCCTTTTGGAGAAAATTGTACTTTAAAATTAATTTAGTTGTTACAGTGGGCTTATGGGGAGTTTTTTGATTGTCAGAATGTGCTGGGCTTAAGTGAAAGTATGCTGATACGTTTATTCATTCAATTGTTACTGACTTCCTAGTGTGTGTGTGCGTGGGGGGAGGCACTATTTTAAAAGATAGTGATGCACCAGTGAACTAAAGTTGGCGAAAGCTTTGTTACTACAGGTGGAAGTAATATGGTAATCATGTGTGTGAAAAATAACATCTTTGCACATACAGGGTTTTTTTTTTTTCCCTTCCAAGTAAAGAAGATTTACTAGGCCTATTGGATTTAGGGGATTGCTTACATTTCTTACAGGGTGGTCCAAATGTAGGTGCCTACCTGTGAGACAGATGGTGCCCCAAAGCCACATGATTCTGTGACTTTGAAGTCATTCTCCCTGTCTTCTGTGTCTCAGTTGGTTCTTCAACTTTCTATATCAAGGGCGACTAACCTAGATTTTAGGGTCTGATTTGTGAGTGAGAACTTGCCTGTGTGTCTTTTGGTGAGGGAGAGTATGTCCATAGCCTTCCAAAAGTTTTTTAGAGTTATTAATCATTCTTTAGGCCTTTGCCACTAATCTGGCATCGAGAATCAAGTACTTCCCTCCTAAATCTTTATTTTACATGTCAGTCTTGTTAAGAGTATACTCTGTTCCCAGAATATTTTGTTAATTTGAATAACAATAAATTCTGTCATGTAGTTGTTTTTGAAGCAAATAATGTCCATAAAAATATTCTATACACTTTGTTGAATCTAAGATGCGAGGCAGTGTATTAGTGTGGTTTAAGAACAAGGGGAACAAGGGATTAAGCAAACACAAAATCTTTTTGGATAGTAGTTAACCAGAAAAGTTAGGTAATTATTGCGTATAGTTCATTCTGCTGGTTAAATATAGTTTTATGATGGTTAATATGCTTTAATCAGAATACTAGGTTGCAGAATTTTATGGTTTAATAAGATAATTTTAAGAGCATAGTAAGTTTTTTTTTAGTCACTTTATTGTAATTACCTGAATATGTCTTGATAGAAATATAAATGCCTTTATGAGTCTTACCCAGATATTTTAAAGACAGGTGTGATCATTCAGAACATGTTGACTGACATCACGTTAGTAGAATAAACAGCTTACCACCAAATTGATAGTCTTGTGCACATCTGAATAATTAAAATCAGAACGTTTCAGACCTTTGACAAAGACTGTTACATATTGGATTAATTCTTTGGTTTATTCAGTATCTTATTTATTAAGTATCTACCATTCATAATGTGGACTGGTGAATCTTATTCTGTGGCCATTTAGGACAAGTCAGGGAGGAATCCATGGGGGCACTCAATAAGTATTTTTATAGACTGAACTGGTAGGTTTCTTGAGTAAGTGTATACTAATGTTAGTTATATAGAGAGGATGGAAAAATGTTACAGTAACATTACTGTGGAGCATTTCACACATACAAAAGTAGACAGTAGTGTAATGATTCTCATATCCATAGTTTCATTTGTACCCCTGTCTGCTTCCTCACTCCAGTGCTATTTTGAAGCAAACCCCAGACATCTTCCTGGAGAAGGAAATGGCAACCCACTCCAGTATTCTTGCCTGGAGAATCCCGTGGACAGAGGAGCCTGCAGGCTATGGTCTATGGGGTCACAAGAGTCAGACACAAATTAGTGACTAAACCAAACAAACAGACATCTTCAGGTCAATTCAGTCACTCAGTTGTGTCTGACTCTTTGCAACCCAGTGGATGGCAGCACACCAGGTCTCCCTATCCATCACCAACTCCCAGAGCTTGTTCAAAGTCATGTCCATCGAGTCAGTGATGCCATCCAACCATCTCATCTTCTGTTATTCCTTTCTTCTCCTGCTTTCAGTCTTTCCCAGCTTCAAAGTCTTTTCCAAGGAGTCAATTCTTTGCATCAGGTGGCCAAAGTATTGGAGCTTCAGCATCAGCCCTTTTAATAAATATTCAGAGTTGATTTCCTCTAGGATTGACTGGTTTGATCTCCTTGCAGTCCAAGGGACTCTCAAGAGTCTTCTCCAACACCACAGTTCAAAAGCATCAATTCTTCGGTGCTCAGCTTTTTTCATAGTCCAACTCACAAACATACATGACCACAGGAAAAACCATAGCTTTGACTAGACGGACCTTTGTCAGCACAGTAATGTCTGCTTTTTAATATGCTGTCTGTGTTGGTCATAACTTTTCTTCCAAGGAGCAGATGTCTTTTGATTTCATGGCTGCAGTCATTATCTACAGTGATTTTGGAGCCCAAGAAAATAAAGTCTGACACTGTTTCCACTGTTTCCCCATCTATTTGCCATGAAGTGATGGGACCAGTAGTATTGGAGCTTCAGCATCAGCCCTTTTAATAAATATTCAGAGTTGATTTCCTCTAGGATTGACTGGTTTGATCTCCTTGCAGTCCAAGGGACTCTCAAGAGTCTTCTCCAACACCACAGTTCAAAAGCATCAATTCTTCGGTGCTCAGCTTTTTTCATAGTCCAACTCACAAACATACATGACCACAGGAAAAACCATAGCTTTGACTAGACGGACCTTTGTCAGCACAGTAATGTCTGCTTTTTAATATGCTGTCTGTGTTGGTCATAACTTTTCTTCCAAGGAGCAGATGTCTTTTGATTTCATGGCTGCAGTCATTATCTACAGTGATTTTGGAGCCCAAGAAAATAAAGTCTGACACTGTTTCCACTGTTTCCCCATCTATTTGCCATGAAGTGATGGGACCAGGTGCCATGATCTTAGTTTTCTGAATGTTGAATTTTAAGCCAACTTTTTCACTCTCCTCTTTCACTTTGATCAAGAGGCTCTTTAATTCTTCATTTTCTGCCATGAGGGTGGTGTCATCTGCATATCTGAGGTTGTTGATATTTCTCCCTGCAGTCTTGATTGTAGCTTGTGCTTCATCCAGCCCCACATTTCTCATGATGTACTTTGCATATAAGTTAAATAAGCAGGGTGACAGTGTACAGCCTTGACGCACTCCTTTTCCTATTTGGAACCAGTATGTTGTTCATGTCCAGTTCTAACTGTTGCTTCCTGACCTGCATATGGATTTCTCAAAAGGCAGGTCAGGTGGTCTGGTATTCCCATCTCTTTGAGAATTTTCTATAGTTTGTTGTGGTCCACACAGTCCAAGGCTTTGGCATAGTCAGTAGTGGAGAAATAGATGTTTTTCTGGAACTCTCTTGCTTTTTCGATGATCCAGACATCTTACTTTATTTCATTTGCATATATTTTAGTATATATCTCCAAAAAGAAAGATACTTAAAAATACATAGTCACTGTACACACACACGCAATCACCAGAAACATAACTGAATCACTTTGCTATACATCAGAAACTCACACAATATTGTAAATCAACCATACTCCAAAAAAAAAAAAAACCAGTATCACATGTAAAAGGAAAAAAAAAGAGTGTAATATAAATTTAAAATTCAAACTTTAAAATCATTGGTGAATTTGTAATACCTTTTATAATATCTTCCCAATTAGTGGACTTCAGCACAAATAAAATCATGAAGGATAATGCAAACCTTTTAATAGTATTATGGAACCTTTGTGTTCAGGTTGGTAACTGGTTGTCTGAGATACTGTCTTTTCTTCTGCATTTATTTGAGTCTTGTCTGTAGACCTAAAAAGTATTTTTAGGTGCATAATAATTTAGGCTAGGGGTATAAAACTAAGATGCTTAAATAAATATAGCTGAACAGAATTATATGCTGCATTCATAATTGTTGTTTAGTCACTAAGTTGTAGCTGACTCTTGCAATTCTATGGACTATAGCCTGCCAGGCTCTTGTGTCCAGGGGATTTTTTAGCCACGAACACTGGAGTGAGTTGCCATTTCCTTCTTCAGAGGATCTTCCTGACCCAGAGTTTGGACCTGTGTCTTCTGTGTCTCCTGCATTGGCAGGCAAACTGCACACTTGGAAGCCCCTATTCATGGTAGCCTTGTGTTAAAATGAAATTATTTTATAAATATCAAAATAACTGTATGGGGTGGGGGGTAAAAATCTTTTATATTTAGTCCAGTTGATCAAGGCTTGGGCTCTTTTTTATAGGCGTGATGAGAAAATTTGTTGAACCAAAAGAGAAGCTTGTATTTTGCCACCAAAATCTAGAGTGATATGTTCCAAAAAATTGTGCTCTCAACCCTTTATCTATCATGTTTAGAGATTAAGAAGAAAATTGTTTTTCAGGGAGGTTTTCAGTAGCAGTAAGTAGTTGCAAAATTTAGCCCTATTTAATGATTGGTCCAATCAGAAATGCATAAAATAGCATATAGAGGCTGAAAAATCAATCCAGTAAATATGTGGACTGTGTTGTATGTAGTGAGATTAATGAAATAACAGATAACCAGCCATACTATCGATATCTGTTGCTGGCTGTGGTTCGATGTTGTCTGGTGGTAATTTTTTTTTTTTTTTTTTTTTTACTGACAGTTAAATGACTTGTCATTGGTTAGAACTTCCGAGACAGTGGCAGGGATTTCAAGAATCTCCCTAATTTGACATACAGTTTGTTGGCCTGAGCTGAAAATATTGTGAATCTGAATAGTTGGTCTAGAGACTTGAAAACCATTCTTTACCTCTCTCCCCCAAGACTGGATTGCTTGCTGTTTCTTGGCAGGGGCTGATCCTCTATCTCTTCACCACCCCATTCTGTTTCATGAGAAAGGGATAACTTTAACTTGATGTGCCAATTAGAAGATAGGAGCCAATTATCTTAAATTTGTATTATGCTGATGTGCTTTGTTTCTGGGCTTTATTGCATTTTAACTACCAGCTCTTTTACTCTTCAGTTCAGTTCAGTTGCTCAGTCGTGTCTGACTCTTTCTGACCCCACGAACCACACACAGCACACCAGGCCTCCCTGTACATCACCAACTCCCAGATGCTACCGAAACTCATATCCACCTGGTGGACATGAGCCACCAGGGAGTCGGTGATGCCATCCAGCCATCTCATCCTCTGTCATCCCCTTCTCCATCTGCCCTTAGTCTTTCCCAGTATCAGAGTCTTTTCAGATGGCCAGAGTATTGGAGTTTCAGCTTCAACATCAGTCCTTCCAATGAACACTCAGGAGTGATCGCCTTTAGGATGGACTGGTTGGATTTCCTTGCAGTCCAAGAGCTTGGAAACAGCCTTTTCATGTGCCAAGGATGCTAGATATTGGTTTCTTCTGACTTTTAATCATAGTGATGCGTACAGTTTTTAGTTCACTCTAGTCATGTAAGTCTCTTGAACCAGATTCTGAAAAATCATTTTATTTAAATGGCACATAATTCTGGGCTTGAATATGGTTGAAAGATGTGCTGATAATAAGTCTTAACATTCTTCTTTATTCTTTAATTGAGGTTTTTGAAATAATTCATTTCTACATAAATAAAAAAATGAAATTGAACCACAGTTATTAGTACTTGGACAGAGGAGCCTGGCGGGCTATAGTCCATGGGGTTGCAAAGAGTCAGATGCAACTGAGCGACTAAGCACACTTTACAAAAATGTTGAATCACTATGTTGTACACCTGAAACTTATAATAAAGAAGGCTCCTCTGTTCATGGCATTTTCCAGGCAAGAATACTGGAGTGGGTTGCCATTTCCTTCTCCAGGGGATTTTCCCAAGTCAGGGATCGAACTGAGGTCTCCCACTTTACAAGCAGATTCTTTGCCATCTGAGCCACCAGGGAACTCCCTGTTTATATAGAGTCCATTTAAAGCTATTATAAAATATTGGCTATATTCCCTGTGTACAATAAATCCTTGTAGCTTATTTTATACCTAGTAGTGACTTACTTTTTAAAATAAGTTTCTTATGTAAACAATAAAGCCTAAATATTTCTATATGTGAAATGTGTACCATTTTGTGTTCTATTTTACCACTGAAAGGAGAGTTGATTTTGATTATGTCCATAGTTCATTTAGTGTTTTGTAAGTGTGCTTTTTGCATGATGATTTTAAAGGTTGAATTATGAATTTTAGCTATGATAGCTTACAGTGAACAATATTAGATTTGTCATCTCTGAAGAAGATTTAGCTTTGGGATCAGGGACCAGGCTTGATCACTCAAGAGCTTTTGTGTAGCAGAGTTTTATTAAAGTGAAAAAGGGACAGAGAAAGCTTCTGACACAGACATCAGAGGGGGATGGACAGTGCCCCTTGCTAGTCTTAGCAAAGGGAGCTTTATACTTTTGTAATTGGTTATTACAGTAAATCAAAAGAATGTCTCAAGGTTATAAAGGCCTTACCAGACCCACTCCCATAATATAAATTTTAAAGTAACAGGATTAGAGCCAACAATAAAAAGATTTTACAAGACCCACTCCCACAATACACATTTTAAGATGATAGGATTAGTCAGAAGGTTCTCAAGAAGGAGAAACATGTCCTCAAGCAAGTTACATTCCATTCAGTTCAGTTCAGTCACAGTGTTGTCTGACCTGTGATTCCATGGACAGCAGCACGCCAGGCTTCCCTGTCCATTACCAGTTCCCCAGCTTTCTCAAATTCAGGTCTATCGAATTGATGATACATTGTTGTTATATAATCCTTAGTACAGAGTTTAAGCTGAGTTGTTTTGTTGTGTAATCATCAGTTCTGGGCTTAATGAGAAAAACATGTGTCCCTTTCTCCTCCTTCTCCTCAGGGACCTTGGACTTCTTATCAACCTACCTAAGAATTGACTCTCTCAGTTATATAAGCATATTTTCATATTTGAGAAATAGAAACCATTTATTGAGAAAAATTGGTGTTACAATTTTTAAGAAAGTCTGGAGTAAACATATCAGTTGGTAGGTGGACTTACTTGCATCTCAAATGAAAGGAACTTTCATTTTAAATTGCATAAGTTTTCACATGTTTTCTTCAAGTATACCCTGAATATTCTCATTCCATGTTGTGTCGTAATTATAGCAGCATTAAAAAGCTTTTGAATGGCATCAACTCAAGCTAAAGATTAGCTTTCCTTGTGTTCTATATATCACAGTGCACTTGCTGACAGTCTACAGTTTTGTGTTTTAAGATATCGAGGCTTCTGTTTGTGCAATCAGCTATCCTTTGTTCTTTATTTGAGTGTCAGATGTCACCTCTTTTTTCTCTTCTGATAGGAAATCGTTCAGTTTTAGAGTGTACTCAGTTCAGTTCGATTCAGTCGCTCAGTCATGTTCAACTCTTTGAGACCCCATGGAATGCAGCACGCCAGGCCTCCCTGTCCATCACCAACTTGCTTGCTCAAACTCATGTCCATCCAGTATGTGATGCCATCCAACCATTTCATCATCTGTCATCACCTTCTCCTCCTGCCTTCAGTCCATCCCAGCATCACTGTCTTTTCCAGTAAGTCAGTTCTTCACATCAGGTGGCCAAAGTATTGGAGTTTCAGCTTCAGCATCCAGTCCTTCCAGTGATTATTCGGGACTGATTTCTTTTAGGATGGATCTCCATGGTTGGATCTCCATGCAGTCCAAGGGACTTTTAAGAGTTTTCTCCAACACCAAAGTTTAAAAGCATCAATTCTTCGGTGCTAAGCTTTCTTTATAATCCAACTCTCACATCCATACATGACTACTGGAAAAACTGTACCTTTGACTAGATAGACCTTTGTTGGCAGAGTAATATCTCTGCTTTTTAATATGCTATCTAGGTTGGTTGTAGCTTTTCTTCCAGCGAGCAAGCGTCTTTTAATTTCATGGCTGCAGTCACCATCTGCAGTGATTTTGAGGCCAAGAAAATAAAGTCTGACACTGTTTCCACTGTTTCCCCATCTATTTCCCATGA
>SJYC01049859.1:0-13522 GCA_006408675.1 Madoqua kirkii | reverse complement strand
AAAAAGGGGAAAAGAAAGAGCAATGGAAAGATTTTCTGTCTGAGTTGAAGAATATCAAGAGATCAGTGAGATCAGCCTGATTACAAACAACTTTAAAATCCTCAAATCACACACAGTGGAGACCAGTCCTCTGAAGTTACAAACTATGTTTGGCAGCACTTAGTAGAGATGAAATGGGTCCCTGAGGGATACAAAAAACCTTGGCAGAGAAAGTAAAGAGAGTTACAAACAGTTTCATTTAATGGAATTCTCCAGGTAAGAATATTGGAAGGGGTCACTGTTTTCCAGGGCACCTTCCTGACCCAGAAATCGAACCAGTGTCTTCTACATTGCGGACAGGTTCTTTACCAGCTGAACTGCCAAGGAAGCTTATCTCTAGGGGCAGTCACAATCACTTAAGAGCACCCAAATCCCTACAACTCAGAGTGACTGAGTCCAAAAAGAACTTCAAGTCATCTCAGAAGCTTAAAGAACTATGTCACATGGGAATAATAGTTTTGATGCAAATACTCAACTTCAGAAAGCTGAAAGCTTCTGAATGGTAGGAAAGAATAGGAAGCTAAAGAACAACAACAAAATGCTTGAAAACTTCAACACACAATGGGAACTCATTGTAAGTGATAAAGAGAGACAGTTAAAATCTCTGAAACTTCCTGAGGATGAGTGTGCCTCATCTCATTAGAGAAGATTTACACTTATGATGGCAACTTGAAATCAGAAGGGAAAAGGTGGTTCAAAAAAATGAGACAAGATAATCAGTCAGAAAAGTGAATGTGAAGTCGCTCAGTCGTGTCCGGCTCTTTGCGACCCCATGGACTGTAGCCTACCAGGCTCCTCCTTCCATGGGATCTTCCAGGCAAGAGTGCTAGAGTGGATTGCCATTTCCTTCTCCAGGAGATCTTCCCGACCCAGGAATCGAACCTGGATCTCTCGCATTGCTGGCAGATGCTTTACTGTCTGAGCCACCAGGGAAGCAGGTAGAAGTGGATTTTAATTTCTTTGAACAGACTTGAAAGAGAAAACAAGTGATAATTTAAAAGTTATTTGAAGACAATTGAATGAAATAAAAGTCTCAAACTGAGAGAGCATCTTTAGAATGTGAAAATGCATATTTTGAACATGAGATTCAAAAGCCTAGACTGGGACTTTAAAAACTGTCTAAACTACATCATGAATATGAAACGCAAAGTCAGTTGAGGGAATTTATAACCTAAAATGGAGTAGCACACACAGAGAGGAAGGCAACGTAGAAGATGAAGGCAAATATTGGAATGCTGCAGACTCCAGGAGCTAGAAAACACAGGAAGAGAACTCTTCCCTAGAGCATCCAGAGTGTGAGTCCCTGCCAGTTGATTATTGACTTCTGGCTTCCAGAACTGTGACAAAATACATTTGTTGGTTAAAAAAAAGAGAGAGAGAAGAAGAGAGTACAAACTTCCCAAAGTTTATGAAAACATTACCTTTACATACTGAAAACTTGATACCTACAGTAACATGGCCAAATGCGGGGAAAGAATCAGAAAGCACCACTTCTTTCTAGACACAGGATTTTCTCCTATGACCAAAAAAACTGAAGTTGCTTGGCAGCTCTGTTGACTGAAAGCTCAAAGAGCTAAGAAAATGATCAAAACAGACAACAGTGAGCAAAATCAGAGTTGAGAATCCAGTCTTTGCCACATCTGGTATTCCACTTGCAGCCCAGGGCAGCTGCCAGAGAGGGTCAAGGAAGTCCTGCATCCTCAAGTTGCCAGGGGAGGAGAGGAGGTGAGGGCATCGGGTCCAGGGTGATGTGCAGGTTTGATTCAGTTGCTGAGAACATCCATATGTACAGCCAAAGATCTGTGTGATTTCCTCTCTTTAAAGAAATTTTGATTGACCTTTTTCTAGTGTAGCTGCTGCCCTTTAAATGATGACGCATTTTCTCTTATTAAAGTTTTATATATTATAACTCCTAAAAGAGTAGTTTCAGAATATAGATAGCTGAAACTATAATTCTTATTAAAACATTATTTTCATTTCAATTGGACCTCCCAGAATTTGATCGTATAAGTATTGTATTTTGAATGAATAAATTAGTCCATGACAACTGCAGCCATAATTGAAGTGTGACGTGGCCAGTCAGAGATATGTGAAATATAAAAGTCTACTTGTATATGCTACCAGTTATATGAAGAAATCAGTACAAATAACCTAATATTTACTTTAATAATCAATGACTGGCTTTGAAAATAATGCTGTAGCCACGTGTTCCAGGAAACAAACTCACTCAGAAGGACAATGCAGATAGTGGAGAAAAGTTGATTACACCAGGAAGCCCAAGGCAGTCTCCTCTTAGCCAAGGATCCTGACCAGTTTTGGTGAAAACCGTATATACTCTAAGTGTACATGCCCAAACCCACCTCCCCAAATTCCCTGAAACTAGTCTGAACAATAAAAAGAAAGATACAATCAAAGTTAACCCATGATTCATATGCCTTAAGCCTAGGTAGTTAACAGTAGACAATTAATAGGCCTGTGGTTATACCCCAAAAAGCATAAGAGCATTTATAATTCTAGTCGGTTATACAGATAATTAGGGTGTTCTTTTAGGTGATGGAGAGTCTAGGTACGAGCCCTGGGGCTCTTCCTATCTGGGAGGTCTGGTTTTCCAGTTGGTATGTCGTTTCGTAGATACTGGGCCTATAGCTAAAAGTCCACAGTCCAGCCCGAGATGGAGTCCTACTTTCAAGATGGTGTCTGTTCTGTTTCCTCCTTTAATAATGGAAAAAAACACATGGAAATACCGAAACAACAACAGTCCTTTCGCAAAATTTATTCTTCATTCTCTTCAGGAATTTTTCTCATGTTTTTGGTGTTCTTAATCTTTTGTCCTGATGCTGGGAAAGATTTGTCACACGAAGGTATGTTCCTCGGTCCTTTGTCTCGTCACAACAAAGATCTGGAGTGATGGACATTAAAGCCCCCTCGGCGGGTCACAGCTCTCAGGTCTCGGATAGACGGCGTTATAGCTCTCAGGTCTCAAATGGACCGTGTTATAGCTCTTAGACAAATCAGGTCAGTGTTACAGCTCTATTTTATTTAGAAGATAGCAGGAAAATCCATCTTCGAGGCGTGAGGGCACGTGGATCTAGAGACACGAGGAGAAGGGTGCCCCAGTGCTTGGGGAGAGAGCTGGCTCCTCTGTTTATATGTTTCTCTCTCCCCGGGCCTGTCCTATGTAAATTGGGCCAGCCAGGAGTGTTGTTCATTTTACCTGAGGTTCTCACTCCAGTCCTCGGACCTTCTTTTGTTTCATTTTCGTGGGCTTTTTCCTTCCTTGTCTGTAACCACTGCCATTTTGGACTCCTTTTCCCTGTTCTACCTACCTAACAGATTGAAGGCAAAAGGAGAAGGAGACAGCAGAGGATGAGATGTTAGATAGCATCACCAACTTAATAGATATGAATTTGAGTAAACTCCAGAAGATAGTGGAGGACAGAGGAGCCTGGCATACTACAGTTCATGGGGTCATAAAGAGTTGGACACAATTGAGTGACTAAACAACAACAATCTTTTGAAGATGAGTTCGATATAATTTAGTTGAGTTTCTTCAATAGTCCCAATTAAACCTACTATTAAGATTTTTATTGCTTTAATAATTTTATAGATTATTTTAGGGTGAGTTGACATTTTTAATGATGTCTCATATCCACAGAAAAGCATACATGAGTATTTAACAAACTGTCTTTCACATATTCAGCAGAATTTTCTTCATTCACATGCTGCACATTTATTTTAAGACTTGTTTTTCAGCATGCTAACCTGCCAATAATTATTCAAATGCAACATTTTAAGGTGTTAAGCCTTTTTTCCTTCATTTTTTCCCCTTCTTTCTTTCCTTCAGTTAGCCTCTTTGCATAACCTCTGAGAGAATGGATAAAACAGGAAGATAACTTGTTCCATGTGTTTCAACTTTTATTTTGAAAAGTTTAAACAAACCTGGAAGGAGAGAGAGAGAATTTGGAGAGGGAATAAAATACCTTTGGGAGAAAGATGGCAGGAACAGTCTGTATCCTTTCACCTGTCACCATCTGAAACACAAAGACACATGGGCATGCCCTAGCCAGACTACCCTAGATTCGGAAAAGGGAGAAGAGGGAGGCAGGGGCAGAATCTTTAAAGGAGTGGCTATAGGGCAGATCTAGGCAGAAAGATCAGGATCAGCCTTGAAGAAAGTTTCCAGCCTGAAAATGGCTATGAAGCAGCAGCAACCTGGGTACACATGACTAGCACGGCAAAGTCTATTGCAGAGGATAGGAAGAGGGGCAGAACTCCCCAAAGTAACAAAGCCTTGCCACTGCGGGGCCCCAGTACTGACAATACCAGGGACACACCACATGAAGCAAGAACTCTTACCTTCTAAAAATTCCCTGAGTCGATATACACTCACAATCCAACCCCACACCTAACACATACACACGAATAATTATCTTGTTATATTGATGATAGATTTCCTCATTTAGCCCAAATATGTCCCGCATCATTTTGTGGACTTGTTAAAAATTATGGCATGATGCCACATCCTTCACTTTCTCATGTTAGCTGAGAAATAGAACATTGACACTTCAGTTGCTGCTCTTTATTTTTGTTGAATTCTGTGAGCTAATCAAAAAGTATAGAGCCATGCATATTATTTAATATCTCAGAATTTGCCATTATTTGTTCCATGTTTTAATAAATTTGGCATGTATTTTCACAGGTTGATAATTAGGAATGAGGTTATCTGTGGCTTAGAGTTTTAAAATATTTATGAACTTTTTAATGTCACATATAACACACATACAGAAATGTAAATAAACCAGAGGTACACAGTGTTCTGTAATATACAAATACAAAGTGATCTCCTGTTACAGCACCTTATTCAAGAGAGAGAGAGTATTAACAGCAAGTTCTCCTCAACCACCTCAACCTTACATAGCTGGAAAGCTTAACCACAAATAAGGTTTGGGTTTATGGGTCTAAAACACCAATATGACTGCTTCCAATTCTTTTTCCTTTTTCCTTTCAAAATAACATAATTTCCATACACTAAATGTACCCTTTCATGTATAGTTTTGAGAGTTTTCATGAACATAATCAGTGTGCACCTACCTCTATAAGGAAAGTATACATATAGTATATATCTCATCCCCAAATGTATTAATATCTCTTCATTCATTTGGAATCAACAAATATCCCATTGTCAGCCCCAGGAATCTACTTACTTTTCTCTGAGCAGATATATTGCCTTGCAATAATATCATAAAAATGGAATCATACAGTTTAAAGCCACTTAAGTCTATTTTCACATAGCATTATGTAACTGAGACTAATCCTTGGAAAAATGCCATATTTGCTTTACAGTTCCAGTGCTGCCTGTTCAGCAACATTTTTTCCAAACACAGCTTGCCAGAGCCACTTCTTTACAAGAAATAAATCACTTTTAATGTTAGGGAGAGACATATAAAGTTTATTAAAATACAGCTTGACAATCACTGTGCAAGTATAAATGAGGATTAATGGTGGCAACAATGAAGGAGCATAGACAACGATGCATGAGACACTCTGGAGATGGCTCACTTTTCTTGGCATGAAACTTACAACTCCTTTATTATCACTGGATTTATTTTAGCTGAATCATGAAGGTGATCTTTCCAGTAAGAAATAAGGGGAAAGTAGTTTAGGCAAAGGAAACAGCGAGAACAAGAGTATGGTCATGGAAAATCACATGGCACATTTTGATGTCACAGTGCAATATATGTGATTTCAGAAAAGGATAGGCATCTATTCAATTTCCTAGTTCAAATACAAGACTCTTCTTTCATCTGATATTCTGCCATCTAGATATAATACCACTGAGTTGTGTCATGCTAAGCAAGTGTAACTCGAGTGGATTACACTGTGACTTGAAAAAATGCTAGACAAATTTTTGAGAATATGATTAATTAATGAGCATTTTGTTGATTAGGTAGGTAATTAAAGCCAAATGTCAGTGACTGTATATCAACTTAGGTTTTAATCATTTTTGTTTTTTAAATATTTGAGGGGCAAAAATGAAAGGATACAGCAGCTGTTATTAAGTGAGTTATTAGGTGCCCTTGTGTATGAATGCAAGGTCTCACAGCAGTGGGTGCAGAAGTTACTGGGTCTTCTGAGACCAATAATGAAGCTTATTTTTAACTTCCTCAAGAACCTACTGAATAACAGTGTCCATTCAGATCCTTGACCTACCTTTCCTAATCAGCATAATCATACTTTTACTGGATTAAATTTAATGAAGAACTTTTTGAGTGTCATCAGTGTCTCAGTTACTGAGCCATCTTCTGCAAATAACACATTGATCCAGACAATCTTTACTTCACAGACCTCACAATTTGGAGGGGTTAGCGTACAGGGAAGTGGGAAACTTTCATGAAATAGGTAAAAGTCCATTTACAGATGAATGGCTACAGAAGATGTAATACACACACACACACACACACA
The DNA here is from genome assembly GCA_006408675.1 of Madoqua kirkii. Classification (NCBI taxonomy): domain Eukaryota; kingdom Metazoa; phylum Chordata; class Mammalia; order Artiodactyla; family Bovidae; genus Madoqua; species Madoqua kirkii. The sequence goes on along the minus strand of SJYC01049859.1, from coordinate 7,021 downwards.
CACACACACACACACATATATATGTGTGTGAAATTTATGGAGGATAAATTAGGAGTTTTGGATTAACATATATATACTACTATATATAAAACAGGTAAACAACAAGGATTTAGCATATAGCACTGAGAACTATACTCAATATCTTTTAATAATCTAGAATAGAAAAGAATATTCATGTGTATATTTATGTATATAACTGAATCACTTTGCCATACATTTGAAACTAACACATCACAAATTAACTAACAATTTTTAAAAAATGGTTACTAAAAAAAGAGCTGTAAGAATGTTCAGTACTTGAAACTATGGGAATCGCTGACATGTTAAGAAAACACTGGAAAAATCAAACCTGAGTAGGTAGTAACCAGGTATAAGATAAGGAGCAGAAAGCCTTAAGGCCAAGGATATGAAAGAAATGGGGACTTCCTTGGTGGTCCAGTGTTTTATACTCCGTGTATCCAGTGCAAGGGGCTCAGGTTCAATCCTTGGTGGGGGAACTAAGATCCCACATGCTGCATGAGGCAACCCAAAAGTGGAAAACAAAACAAAACAAGAAAAGAATAAGAGCCTGTCCTATCGCAGTATTGTGATCTGCTGCCTAGGAGCAGAGGTGTGCATTCTGGTTGAATAAGAGGATAAGGAGAGGGGCCCACTCTGAAGATTTTGTAGCTTATATTTTGAACATGAGGCCCCAAGCAAAAGATGGTGAGGATGAACTGACAGATTTAAATAGACATGTGGGTAAAAATGAAAACAAAAAGAAGTTATTGTTCACAAACTAGGTGAGAAGTGATGGCTATCTGCCTGTGTAGTGTCAGGAGGGAAGGAAGAACATGAACGGGACTGAGTGGTGTTAAAGGAGCAGACAGGTTGAAGGGACTGTCTGACTGTGGGAGGCGCAACGGAGGGAAATGAGAATGACCTGCAGGCTTTCAGTTGAGAGGAAACAAGGGAATTATTCCTGATTTAGGAGATCATGGAGAAGAATTTTGAAACTTAAGTGTATAATGGTGCGGATGTCCAGAGTTGTCATCCTGGGGTGTGGAGACCACAGGCTAGCTGTTGAACATGCATTTGGTCTTATGGGTATGGAGTCAGGAGAGCAGTTGAGTGGTTGTGCCTGAGGAAACCCTGGAAACACCATGAGATAGCAGTGACTGGTGCCGAGTACCTTAAAACACGTCTCAGTTCAGTTCAGTTCAGTCGCTCAGTTGTGTCAGACTCTTGTGACCCCATGAACCGCAGCATGCCAGGCCTCCCTGTCCATCACCAACTCCCGGAGTCCACCCAAACCCATGTCCAAAACACGTTTCAGGTTGCTCTTTTCATTTCTTGAAATTTTGTGAAAGCTGCAGGTATAGTGGAATGTCGCTGCTACAACTTTAACCCTGTACTTCCTCCTACCTCTCCTCACTGAGGCGGAAGGCGGCAGGAGCATCCTCTGAGAAGCATCTTCCTCATGCACAATCCAGTAGAGCTATTAGAGAGTGAAGAACCTGTCTGCAGGGATAATCAGGGGTGCTGCTTCTTCCAGCTGAACCATACCTCTAAAAGTCCACCTCTGAAGTTTCTGAAACTACTCAATCTTTCCCTGAAATAATTGCACCTAGCGAGGCGCGTGGGGCCACGCTACTTTCGGTGAGCGCAGGCGCTCGGGTAGCGCGGGCAGTGCGATGCCGGAGCTGGAAGTGCCATAGAAGGGAGAGAGCACAGATTTGGGACGGGGTCTCAGGCAGAAGTCACGGAGGCGGGAGCACAGGTTGCCATCGCGGTCCAAGAGAAGGCCTGGCTGAGAATCCAAGTGAGAACCCGTGGTCAACTCGAACTTGGAGGAGGAACAGACAGGGAAGCTCAGGATGGCCCCATGCTCCCCGTCCCGCGACCTGGGCTCCCTGGCGTCTTTGGAAACTGGTCACTGGCTAGTGTTCCTGGCCACGAAGAAGGTTGGAGAGGTAGGAGGCTCTGTATGTGAGATGACATGAGGAGCATCTTCCTGGACAACTAGAGGTTGTGAGTTGTAACTGACCCTGACCCATGGCCACCCTGCCTCGATCCAGATTTTGCAGGGGTCACATTTCTTCCATTGGTTTTAGTTTTCCTCTACATACTGGACCTTGTTTCTTATTTTTGTCGCTCATATCCTGCTCCTTAAAATTCCCTCAATAATCTCAACGCTTGTCTGGCTTTCTAGCAGCAAGGAAATTCTAATTAGCAAAACGGATAATCAGACAATGCTTCTCTTTCGATCCCTCTTGATACTATAAATTAGATCTCTTTTGAGGGACAATCCTCCCACCCCCAACTCCTTTAATCTATGCAAAGAAAACATAGCTAATATATAGTGCAATTAAAACAATAAGAACAGTATTCATTCCTAGTTACTGTTTATTTTTCATATAGAAAGGAAAATCAAAATAAAAATAGATTATTATTTTCCAAGTATATTTATGTTTTTGAAAAGCTAAACCTGTCTTATATACGTTAAGTACAACTGTTTTCAACTTTTAAAAAGTGCAGAAAAATAATAATTAAAAAATTAAGTTCAAGACATAAGCATTTAGGATATAATTCTGCCTTTTTTGGGCTTCCCCGATAGTACCAGAGGTAAAGAATCTGCCGGCCAATGACAAGACACAAGAGACACGGGTTGATCCCTGGGTTGGGAAGATCCCCTGGAGAAGGAAATGGCAACACACTTCAGTATTCTTGCCTGGAGAATCCCATGGACAAGGAGCATGGCGGGCTACAGCCATGAGTCAACAGGACTAAACACAGCAACACACTGTCTTTTTATTACTGTATGGATTGTAATCAATTTTATTAATTTTAGTTTGTAAAGGAGGAGTTATCTTCTCATCCACCATAAAATTATTAAATGAATATTAGACCCAATTTATTAGATCATATCCTGAAATAACTCACTTGCATATGAGTGCTTTCTTTTTTCTTCTAACAGAAATACCATGTCTTATAATGACCATTTAAAATGAATGCATATAATGTATAAAATATGTATTTATTATAGCTAGACAAAACATTTTGCAAAAAATACTTCACCAAAATTTAAGAAGAAAAGAGACTTCAGGCTTTTATTATAGTTTTACTATAGACCACATATCGTCTTTTTACCTACCCTTAACTTAGTCTTGTCATCTGTCTTCTGTGGGCAAACATTGTCCCATGTTCTAAACTCCAAGTTTCATTGACTGGCACCTCCCTTGCTTTGCTAGCAGATTTACCATGGTTAAGATGTAATAAACATCTTATTTAAATTAAAACATTTAGTAGTAAATATGCTCTTATTTCAGTTAGACAAAGTATTTTTAAAAATGAGCAAAATTTAATAAGGAAGGAAGTTCATTATTTTGTTATAGACCACATGTCTCCTTTTTAGTCTTCACATAAATTGCATTGGCATCTCTACAATAAATATTGTCCCTTACCAGGTTACTTTTAAGCTCCTATAAAAGTAAAGTAGGTAATATCACTTAATCAAGTACAGATAGGAGAGGAGTGAGAGGAGGAAATGAATATTTATTGAGTATCCTTTATGTTTAGCAAGCATTACAGGGACATGAAAATATTTATAAACAATCTTCATTAAACTGAGAGATCAGCTGAGTATCAGAGTTATTTATAAGTCATTAGCACCAGAAATATAGTAGATTTATCTTTGACATGTGGTATTAGATAATATCCCTCATGTCCAACTCTTCGTGACCTCATGGACTGTAGCCCACCAGGCTCCTCTGTCCATGGGGATTCTCCAGGCCAGAATACTGGAGTGGGTTGCCATGCCCTCTTCTAGGGGATTTTCCCAACCCAGGGCTCACACCCAGGTCTCCTGCACTGCAGGCGGATTCTTTACCAGCTGAGCCACCCAGGAAGCCCATGAATGCTGGAGTGGGTAGCCTATCGCTTTTCCAGGGGATCTTCCCAACCCACAAATCAAACTGAGGACTCTTGCATTGCAGGTGGATTCTTTACCAGCTGAGCTACCAGGGAAGCCCTTATAAATAATCTTCACTAAACTGAAAGATCATTTCAGTTGAAGTACCATAGATTTATTTATTCATTAGCACCAGAAATATAGCAGGTTTATCTTTGACATGTAGTATTAGATAAAACTCCAGGCTTCCCAAGTGGCTTCAGTGGTAGAGAATCCACCTGCCAATGCATGAGATGTAAGAGACTTGGGTTTGATCCCTGGGTCAGGAAGATCCCCTGGAAGAGGAATAGGCAACCCACTTCACTGTTCTTACCTGGAAAATACCATGGATATAGAGGTCTGGCAGGCTACAATCCATGGGGTCACAAAGAGCTGGACACAACTGAGTGACTGCGTCCGCATGCACACACATAGTAGACGATACCTTAGTTTTACAGCGTCTGCAAGTCAACTATGGAGTCAATGATTTTTAATCTTGTTATAGTTACCTACTAGAATATTTTCATAAGATTTTAATGGATATTCAATTTTGGCATCAAAATAAAATAATAAAGATAATAAGATAAATTTTCACTGAAATCCCAATTCAGAACTAGCATGGAAATTTTTTTATGGGAAATAAAGCTATCTTATACCTGGTTCTCTTGAAGAAGAAGCTATAGAGAAAAATAGACTGTAAGTCAAAAGAGGAGGAGCCAATTAAAACAACTGATATATTTCTAATTGTCAGACATATTGTATTCTGAATAAATACTGCAGGCACTGAGGAAAAACTCTCATGTATTATACTTAAGATTTTGTTTGTTAATTGTTTGTTCACTTACTGGGTGTAACAATATACTTTATTTCTTATGATTTTTTTAACATATAGCCCAACAATAATATATAATGTTATTAACATTTGCAATCTTTAGAATCTTTTAATTTACACATCAGTAATATTTTAGAACTGGTTCAAATATGAAACCAATATAGGTTTGAAAATAATCTTCATCAGTTTTTCTCCTCTTTTACACATGACTGTTGGGGAAATCAGTACTGAATATTCATTAGAAGGACTCATGCTGAAGCTCTAATACTTTGTCCACCTGATGTGAAGAACTGACTCCTTGGAAAAGACCCTGATGCTGGAAAAGATTGAAGGCAGGAGAAGAAGGGGACGATAGAGGATAAGACAGTTGGATGGCATCACCGACCTGACGGACATGAGTTTGAGCATTGGTGGTGGACAGGGAAGCCTGGAGTGCTGCAGTGCATGGGGTTGCAAAGAGTCAGACACGACTGAGCAACTGAACTGAACTGAACTGTGCTATGCTAAGTCACTCAGTCATGTCTGACTCTTTGTCACCCTATGGACCCTAGTTCGCCAAGCTCCTCTGTCCATGGGGTTCTCCAGGCAAGAATACTGGAGTGGGTTACCATGCCCTCCTCCAGGGGATCTTCCTGACCCAGGGATTGAACCCTCATCTCTTACTTCTGCATTGGCAGGCAGGTTCTTCACCACTAGCGCCACCAGGGAAGCCTCTTACACATGACTAAACTGTAGTTAAGCTATCCCAATCTGATGCTTTACATTGGAAACTGTGTGGAATTAGCACACATTATCAAGTGGTAATCTTTTCATTTTGTTCATCCATTTTTAAAATATTCTAGGTTATTTTGCACTGTTATTAACAACAAAAATTCTTTCCTAATCTCATGGTTATACTTGGATGTTATTTGTAATAGAATATGAATATAAAGGGCTATTTTTGATGTGCTCCATACTGATTATTTTTTGGCATGAACTTCTGCTGTTTCCGCAGGCATAGGTGGATCCACTTTAGATGTGTCCTAACAAAGTAAATATCCACTTGAAAATGGAGAGTTCCAGAACTTTAGATATTTTTGATAATTGTATGTCATATTAAAAGTGGAGTATATTAAATATCATATAGTTTACGTTTTATATCATTTTACATGGTGCTGGAATTTTTGTATCATTTTACATAGTGCTAGAATTTCCTAGATCTTGACCATTAAAATAGATCCTTTTGAAACTTCTGTCTTTTGAAATTACATTATATGTCATGAAGCATTTGATTCTTATATTTATCAAAAGAGTTTTAACTAGTGATAGCAGAACAAAGTCACAGTAGTTTGGCTTTGAACTTATTCTTTGTAGGTAACAGTATATTTGACAGATTCTTTTCTTTATCGGTCTTCATGGTATTCTGTGCATTAATTTAGAATTCATACACCTTTATGTCTTCTTCCATCTCAATGAACTAAATCAACAAAAAGGATTTACTGATTCAACTTGATATTGAGTACTTGTGTGCTAATTCGAGAAGAAAGTATAAATGAATTGGGAAAAAGAAAAGACATATAAAGTGCTCTGTTTTCAAGAAAGTGTACTTCTAAATGAAAAAAATGAAAATGATACATGTGACTATCAAGACGTTTGACAACAGTGTTACTGACCAGGGTTCTTGGCCTCATTAAACAATGGAAATTCATAAGAGGCCAGAAAAGAAATTCAGGCAAGGTGTTATGGGGACCCCTGCTGCAGCAGAGGGAAAAGGCCATGGCACCCCACTCCAGTACTCTTGCCTGGAGAATCCCAGGGACGGGGGAGCCTGGTGGGCTGCCATCTGTGGGGTCACACAGACACGACTGAAGTGACTTAGCAGCAGCTGCAGCAGGGAGGAGAGAGAACAAACAAGTTCCTTTGATTGCTTGCTCCCCAAGGGGGTAGGCAAGCTGGTTCCTTTTATAGAATGAGGGTGGGAGTGTGTCCAGGGGTCCAACTGGAGCGGAGGCTTAGGTGCTTTGCCCACCACTTTGGTGGTGGTGTGTGTGCAAGGGGCATGCACAGTGCTTCTATCTCTTCAGAAGTGACAGTTGGATTTTTGGTCTTTTTGTATCTCATTGTTCCTAATTTGCCCCAACCACACATGTGTGCAGTCACTTTTAGTACCTTATAGTTTCTTTATATTTTGTTGCCTGAGGAGACATTTGTCTAGATTTAAGCACTGCAGCAAAGGGTTCCAGGTCCCAGTTCCTAGCCTTTTCATTAATAAATAGTTTAGG
>SJYC01049858.1:0-11610 GCA_006408675.1 Madoqua kirkii | reverse complement strand
TGTGTAGTAGTTTGAGCATTCTTTGGTATTGCCTTTCTTTGGGATTGGAATGGAAACTGACCTTTTCTAGTCCTGTGGCCACTGCTGAGTTCTCCAAATTTGCTGGCATATTGAGTGCAGCACTTTCACAGCATCATCGCTGAGGATTTGAAATGGCTCAACTGGAATTCCATCACCTCCATTACCTTTGTTCATAGTAATACTTCCTAGGGCCCACTTGACTTTGCATTCCAGATGTCTGGCTTTAGGTGAGTGATCACACCATAGTGATTATCTGGGTTGTGAAGATCTTCTTTACTTTAGGTGATAATTATTCCATCTATAAACAGCATTTGTCGATTCTTTTTTCACCAGAATCCTTCTTGTTTCTTATACTTTTGTGGTTGCAGTTGTTAACTTTTAATACAGTGGTGCAGAGCAGGAAACCTCAACTTGCTCTAGGCATAAATGAGAGTATTTTTCTCACATGTCAAGTATGACTTTTTAATTTTGCTAGATAGTGTTTATCAAGTTAGAATGTCATCTTTCTTCCTAACTTTTAAAATGAAAACTAGAGTTTTAATCTGTTAAAAGTGCGAGTTACATTAATAGAGTTTCTATTTTCTAATAGATATTTCTATGTTTCTAATGCAGAAATATCTTTGTCTTCATGGGGAAAGATATTTGTTGATGATACTGGATTCAATCTATTCATATTTTATAGAAGACTTTTTTTACAGGATTAGTCTGTACAGTTGGCTCCTGAACAGTATGAGGGTTAAGGATGTCAACTCTTACAGTGGGTTTCTTTCCTATGCTCCATCGACTGCTTAAAATCATGCCACACTGTGGTTGGCTTTCTTTACGGACCAAGATTTTTTTTTTTCTCCTATGGTTATAGTTTATCTTGGAGCTTTAAATTGCCCTTGTGTCTTGCATCAGATTATTATTGTTTTATAATATTGTTATATTATTAGTATTAATTCATCTAGTTAAGATGTCATCTTTTCTTCCTAACTTTTAAGATGAAGCTAGAGTTTTAATTTGTTAAAAGTGTGAGTTACAATAATAGATTTTCTAAGGCTTAAACATCTTTGTCTTTGTGGGGAAAGATATTTGTTGATGATACCAGATTCAATTTATTCACAGGATTAGTCTGTACAGTTGGCCGCTGAACAATATGAGAATTAAGGATGTCAACCCTTACAGTGGGTTTCTTTTCTGACGCTCCATCGACTGCTTAAAATCACGCCACACTGTGGTTGGCTTTCTGTATTCTTTTTTTCTCCTATGGTTATAGTTTATCTTGGAGCTTTAAATTGCCCTTGTCTCTTGCATCATTTTTTTTTTTATAAGAGCTTCCTCATTCTTTCAATTACATGCTGTTTTGGCGATAATGTATTTCTTCAGCTCTAGTTCTCTTACTCCATACTGGGCTGGTTAATCTTTAGCTCTGCAGCATAGCACTCACTCTGAAATTTCGCTGCTCTCCTGGGCAGAAACCACTGCTTTTGGTTCTCCAGATCTTCTACTTTGGGGGTTTATTTCCCTGGGCTCTGGAATATATCTTCAAGTAGCTTGCAGAGAAAAGGGTGGGAAGTAAAGTCATCTGAGGAAAAAGATCCTTAGTTTAGCCTCATAATTCATCAGTTCCGTTCAGTTCAGTCGCTCAGTCGTGTCTGACTCTCTGCGACCCCATGAATCACAGCATGCCAGGGCTCCCTGTCCATCACCAACTCCTGGAGTTTACTCAGACTCATGTCAATCGAGTCAGTAATGCCATCCAGACATCTGTCGTCCCCTTCTTCTCCTGCCCCCAATCCCTCCCAGCTTGAGAGTCTTTTCTAGTGAGTCCACTTTTCACATGAGGTGGCCAAAGTATTGGAGTTTCAGCTTCAACATCAGTCCTTCCAATGAACACCCAGGACTGATCTCCTTTACAGTAGACTGATTGAACCACCTTGCAGTCCAAGGGACTCTCAAGAGTCTTCTCCAACACCACAGTTCAAATGCATCAATTATTCGGCGTTCAGCTTTCTTCACAGTCCAACTCTCACATCCATACATGTCCACTGGAAAAACCATAACCTTGACTAGATGGACCTTTCTTGACAAAGTAATGTCTCTGCTTTTGAATATGCTATCTAGGTTGGTCATAACTTTCCTTCCAAGGAGTAAGCATCTTTTAATTTCCTGGCTACAGTCATCATCTGCAGTGATTTTGGAGCCCCATAAATAAAGTCTGAAACTATTTCCATTGTTTCTCCATCTATTTCCCATGAAGTGATGGGACCAGATGCCATGATTTTAGTTTTTTGAATGTTGAGCTTTAAGCCAACTTTTTCACTCTCCTCTTTCACTTTCATAAAGAGGCTCTTTAGTTCTTCTTTAGTTTCTGCCATAAGGGTGGTGTCATCTGCATATCTGAGGTCATTGATGTTTCTACCGGCAATCTTGATTCCAGCTTGTGCTTTTTCTAGCCCAGCATTTCTCTTGATGTACTCTGCATATAAGTTAAATAAGCAGGGTGACAACTCTTTCTAGAGTAAAGGAGAAAAAAGATACTATTCCCCCACTCTTTCTTTATATTATATCCAGTTTGGGAATTCCTTTTACACAATTTGAAATGCTATGAATATACCCTGTGGTCAGCTAGACCATGTAATGAAGAATGATTATACTAGTGATCATACAAGGAAATATTGCCATGGATACTTGATGTTGAGTTCATAAGGGGAAATTTGTCATTTGTGAAATTACAGTTAGAAAACATTTTGTACATGAAGTTAGACACTTTCATCAAAAGCAAGTAATTATCTTCCCTTTTTAGGAATCAACTGTGTTGAGCATTAGTTTCAACCGTCAGTGAGTCTTCTGTTTTGTTTTGTTATTTTTTTTCATGCCAGCGTAACAAACCTAGGTATATTCCAACAAGGCATCATTGAAAATACTTAAAATTCACATGGCTACATGCACTGGCTTCATTTACAAGAAATTTTCTAAGGGAAAAAGTAGTGAACCCTGGAAAACTTTTTGCAGTAAATCAATATAATAAATTAGAGCTGACATATTATTTTTAATTGCCCATAAAGAGACAATAGCAATCATGCCAATGTGTATATTTCCCTACAGAGTTAACAGAGAGAATTTATACAGAAACATGAATATTTGGCAAATCACTGTGACTTCAGTGTGTGTTTATAATGATTTCAGTAGTTGTATTTAGCCATCTTTCATCTCCGAAAAATGCATATTCAAGATTTCTGTCAGGTTTTGGCATTCTGCTTTTAATAATGGATGAGGGATTTTCTCAACAAATGTTAACTGGAGATGTGAAGAAATGAGGAGAAGAGATCTGAAGCAGAAATCTTACTGGCCCCATGTTCTAATCAGCACTGCTGACTATTACAGACATTCATTCACATGCCAGGCTTTCAACCAACCTGTTGACAGAGACTTTACTTCTGTTATAAGAAGCCGAAATAGGATGCATCATAAGAATATTTTCCCACATGTTTTAGCACTATTAACAATGAACAAAAATATTATTAACAGAATTTATAGTTTTTCCATAAGATAATTCTATATCTACAGACTATATATATAACAAATAAATTTAAAATATATGTGTATAAAGGGATAAGTCCCTTTATATTACATTGACAACACACACACACACACACACACATACACATATATATATTTAATTTGGCTACACCAGATCTCAGTCGAACTGTATGGGATCTTTAGTTGTGGCATGCAGACTCTTGGTTGTGGCATGTGGGATCACCATCTGCAGTTCTGTGACTGGAGACTGAACCCAGGCTTCCTGCATTGGCAGCTCAGAGCCTTAGCCACTGGACCACCAAGGAAGTCCCCCAGATTACTTTTCTGAATATTGTGTTCCACTCAACCACAACCTATTGCATTAAAGTACATGCAGCCTAACTATGGTTTTAATTCATTCTGTAATAATGGTGCTTTTGCATGGTTTTGAGGTTGAGAGAGTCTGTGCATGGACCTTTTATCAGTGGGCTTTCCATTCCCTTTTCCTCTATAGATTTTCAGGTCATATTCCTCACTGGTTGTCAGAGTTAGGTATTTGGGAGATTTGTTTCTCCTGTGTGGGTCTAGGGGCTGAGGCATCTAATGTAGAACTGCAATACCCTATTTCTCAGGGAAGAGATCCATACCTTTGTAACCCCTCTCAATCTTGGGTCACCATGGCTGGGGAGGGTTTTTCCTTGGTGAGACTATATCTCTGCCTTGCCTGCCATATCAGTTCTATCCTTTTACCCTTTGTTGTAGAGGCTCTATTCATCTGGTTTTCAGGTCCTTTTCCAAGGGAATTATTCCATATATAGCTGTAGCTTTGTTGTGTCTGTGGTAGGATGGGTGTTACATTGGGCTCTTGAATCCTCCCTCCTTATTCTATTTTAGACACAGAACAGTCCTGATCACCCACCTTAAAAACTAAAACATTCACGATAGCACTGATTCCTCTGGCAAGGTACCCTGTTAGCAAGGTACCCTCTGCCTTCCCTCAGAGTTGACCACTATTTTGAAATTAGTGTTTATCATTCCCTGCAATTCATTTGTAATTTTGCTATCTTTCAATTCCAAACAGCAACTCTAAAGTTAATCTTTCTATTCAAACCATCCTGCTATTGAGGACTATTTAAGTTGCATTCACATGACTCATGGCTGTCAATACAGCAATAATATTTTCAAGTGATATCTTTGTACTATTTATTCTTCTCATTTGGAGACATGAAATACATTCCCATTTTTTGGCTATTTAAAAAATTATTCTTCTCTAAAACTTTAGGATTTTCTTCATATGGATATTCCATCCATCTTTAGATATGTAACACTTTTTATTGATAATAAGAATTGAAGCTTGCTTCAATGGTATTTTCAATTAGGTTTTTGTTGATACATAGTGAGGCTGGTGGAGAAGGCAATGGCACCCCACTCCAGTACTCTTGCCTGGAAAACCCCATGGGTGGAGGAGCCTGGTGGGCTGCAGTCCGTGGGGTCATGAAGAGTCAGACACGACTGAGCGACTTAACTTTCACCTTTCACTTTCATGCATTGGAGAAGGAAATGGCAACCCATTCCAGTGTTCTTGCCTAGAGAATCCCAGGAATGGGGGAGCCTGGTGGGCTACCATCTCTGGGGTTTCAGAGTCAGACACGACTGAGGCAACTTAGCAGCAGCAGCAGTGAGGCTGGAAACTCAGCCTCTTTGCATCTGCCAAATCGAATCTTCGAGACAGGATATTGGATGAAATGGAAAAGAACCCCTTTATTGCTTTGCCAGGCAAAGGGGAGCACAACTAATTCATTCCTCTCAAAACCATATGTTCCCAATTAGAGGAATTTGGTGAGAGGTTTCAGGGCAAGGTTCAAGGTTCAGGGTGTCTTAGGGCCTGCACTCCTTTAATCTGGCCTCAGGTGATCTAATGAAGTTCTGTGGTTTCTTTAATTTAGCACCAGGTGGTCTCCTAATGAGCTTCTCCAGTTCCTTTAAACTGGAATGAAGAATGCTAACATTTTCCGTTTGGGGGGGATTTTAGATCTGCAGAAGAGCTCAGAGATATTGCTGTGCATGTTGAGGCAGAACCAGGATCCTACACCAAGGCTGCACTACTGTTTCTTGGCTGCTTCTCACGTGTCACTGCATCCCCTCCTTTCCCTAGTTAACAACTGTTTCAATCTGCCCTCAGGAAGGTGATAGAGGCAGGAGTCTGTTCCTTACAAACAAGAAATGGGAGACATGGAATGGCTCCCTTGCACAGGAACCCCACAGGGTCTTACTCAGTTCTAAAACTTTGAGTGTTGATTTTGTATCCAGACTCCTTACTGTTCTTTAGTTTTCACAATTTCTTATTTTTGGTTTTAATGGATTTTATTTTAAGTTCAGTTCAGTCACTCAGTCGTGTCCAACTCTTTGTGCCCCACGGACTGCAGCACACCAGGCCTCCCTGTCCAACACCAAATCCCAGAGTCCACCCAAACCCATATCCACTGAGTCGATGATGCCATTTGACCATCTCATCCACTGTTGTCACCTTCTCCTCCTGCCCTCAATCTTTCACAACTTCAGAGTCTGTTCCAATGAGTCAGCTCTTCGCATCAGGTGGCCAAAGTATTGGAGGTTCAGCTTCAACATCAGTCCTTCCGATGAACACTCAGGACTGATCTCCATTAGAATGGTCTGGTTAGATCTCCATACAGTCCAAGGGACTATCAAGAGTCTACTCCAACACCACAGTTCAAAAGCATGAGTTCTTCGCTGCTCAGCTTTCTTTATAGTCCAACTCTCATATCTATACGTGAACACGGGAAAAACCATAGCCTTGACTAGACGGACCTTTGTTGACAAAGTAACGTCTCTGCTTTTCAATATTCTGTCTAGGTTGGTATTAACTTTCCTTCCAAAGAGTAAGTGTCTTTTAATTTTATGGTTGCAGTAACCATCTGCACTGATTTTGAAGCTCAGAAAAATAAAGTCAGCCACTGTTTCCCCACCTAATTCCCATGAAGTGATGGAACCAGATACCATGATCTTAATTTTCTTAATGTTGAGCTTTAAGCCAACTTTTTCACTCTCCTCTTTCACTTTCATCAAGAGGGTCTTTAGTTCTTCACTTTCTGCAATAAGGTGTCATCTGCATATCTGGGGTTATTGATGTTTCTACCGGCAACCTTGATTCCAGATTGTGCTTCTTCCAGCCCAGAGTTTCTCATGATGTACTCTGCATAGAAGTTACATAAGCGGGATGATAATATACAGCCTTGATGTACTCCTTTTCTTATTTGGAACCAGTCTGTTGTTCCATGTCCAGTTCTAACTGTTGCCTCCTGACCTGCGTACAGGTTTCTCAAGAGGCAAGTCAGGTGATCTGGTATTCCCATCTCTTGAAGAATTTCCCACAGTTTATTGTGATCCACACAGTGAAAGGTTTTGGCATAGTCAATAAAGCAGAAATAGATGTTTTTCTGGAACTCTCTTGCTCTTTTTGACTATCAGGCGGATGTTGGCAGTTTGATCTCTGGTTCCTCTGCCTTTTATAAAACCACCTTGAACATCTGGAAGTTCACAGTTCATGTGTTGCTGAAGCCTGACTTGGAGAATTTTGAGCATTACTGTCCTAGTGTGTGAGATGAGTGCAATTGTACGGTAGTTTGAGCATTGTTTGGCATTGCCTCTCTTTGAGATTGGAATGGAAACTGACCTTTTCCAGTCCTGTGGCCACTGCTGAGTTCTCCAAATTTGCTGGCATATTGAGTGCAGCACTTTCATAGCATCATCTTTCAAGATTTGAAATAGCTCAACTGGAATTCCATCATCTCCAATAGCTTTATTCATAGTCATGCTACCTAAGGCTCACTTGACTTTGCATTCTAGGTTGTCTGGCTTTAGGTGAGTGATCACACCATTGTGATTATCTGGGTTGTGAGGATCTTCTTTATTTTAGGTGATAATTATTCCATCTATAAACAGCGTTTGTCAATTCTTTTTTCACCAGAATCCTTGTTTCTTATACTTTTGTGGTTGCAGTTGTTAACTTTTAACACAGTGGTGCAGAGCAGGAAACCTTGACTTGCTCAAGGCATAAATGAGAGTATTTTTCTCACATGTCAAGTATGACTTTTTAATTTTGCTAGATAGTGTTTATCAAGTTAGAATGTCATCTTTTCTTCCTAACTTTTAAGATGAAAGCTAGAGTTTTAATCTGTTAAAAGTGTGAGTTACAGTAATAGATTTTCTAATGCTGAAACATCTTTGTCTTCATGTGGAAAGATATTTGTTGATCATACTGGATTCAATTTATTCATATTTTATAGAAGACTTTTTTACAGGATTAGTCTGTACAGTTGGCCCCTGAACAATATGAGGGTTAAGGATGTCAACCCTTACGGTGGGTTTCCTTTTCTCATGCTCCATCAGCTGCTTAAAATCACTCCACACTGTGGTTGGCTTTCTGTATGGACCAAGATTCTTTTTTCTCCTATGGGTATAGTCTATCTTGGAGCTTTAAATTGCCCTTGTGTCTTGCATCAGATTAATATTGTTTTATAATATTGTTATATTATTATTATTATTCATCTAGTTAGAATGTCATCTTTTCTCCCTAACTTTAAGATGAAAGCTAGAGTTTTAATCTGTTAAAAGTGTGAGTTACAGTAATAGATTTTCTAATGCTGAAACATCTTTGTCTTCATGTGGAAAGATATTTGTTGATCATACTGGATTCAATTTATTCATATTTTATAGAAGACTTTTTTACAGGATTAGTCTGTACAGTTGGCCCCTGAACAATATGAGGGTTAAGGATGTCAACCCTTACGGTGGGTTTCCTTTTCTCATGCTCCATCAGCTGCTTAAAATCACTCCACACTGTGGTTGGCTTTCTGTATGGACCAAGATTCTTTTTTCTCCTATGGGTATAGTCTATCTTGGAGCTTTAAATTGCCCTTGTGTCTTGCATCAGATTAATATTGTTTTATAATATTGTTATATTATTATTATTATTCATCTAGTTAGAATGTCATCTTTTCTCCCTAACTTTAAGATGAAAGCTAGAGTTTTAATCTGTTAAAAGTGTGAGTTACAGTAATAGATTTTCTAATGCTGAAACATCTTTGTCTTCATGTGGAAAGATATTTGTTGATCATACTGGATTCAATTTATTCATATTTTATAGAAGACTTTTTTACAGGATTAGTCTGTACAGTTGGCCCCTGAACAATATGAGGGTTAAGGATGTCAACCCTTACGGTGGGTTTCCTTTTCTCATGCTCCATCAGCTGCTTAAAATCACTCCACACTGTGGTTGGCTTTCTGTATGGACCAAGATTCTTTTTTCTCCTATGGGTATAGTCTATCTTGGAGCTTTAAATTGCCCTTGTGTCTTGCATCAGATTAATATTGTTTTATAATATTGTTATATTATTATTATTATTCATCTAGTTAGAATGTCATCTTTTCTCCCTAACTTTAAGATGAAAGCTAGAGTTTTAATCTGTTAAAAGTGTGAGTTACAGTAATAGATTTTCTAATGCTGAAACATCTTTGTCTTCATGTGGAAAGATATTTGTTGATCATACTGGATTCAATTTATTCATATTTTATAGAAGACTTTTTTACAGGATTAGTCTGTACAGTTGGCCCCTGAACAATATGAGGGTTAAGGATGTCAACCCTTACGGTGGGTTTCCTTTTCTCATGCTCCATCAGCTGCTTAAAATCACTCCACACTGTGGTTGGCTTTCTGTATGGACCAAGATTCTTTTTTCTCCTATGGGTATAGTCTATCTTGGAGCTTTAAATTGCCCTTGTGTCTTGCATCAGATTAATATTGTTTTATAATATTGTTATATTATTATTATTATTCATCTAGTTAGAATGTCATCTTTTCTCCCTAACTTTAAGATGAAAGCTAGAGTTTTAATCTGTTAAAAGTGTGAGTTACAGTAATAGATTTTCTAATGCTGAAACATCTTTGTCTTCATGTGGAAAGATATTTGTTGATCATACTGGATTCAATTTATTCATATTTTATAGAAGACTTTTTTACAGGATTAGTCTGTACAGTTGGCCCCTGAACAATATGAGGGTTAAGGATGTCAACCCTTACGGTGGGTTTCCTTTTCTCATGCTCCATCAGCTGCTTAAAATCACTCCACACTGTGGTTGGCTTTCTGTATGGACCAAGATTCTTTTTTCTCCTATGGGTATAGTCTATCTTGGAGCTTTAAATTGCCCTTGTGTCTTGCATCAGATTAATATTGTTTTATAATATTGTTATATTATTATTATTATTCATCTAGTTAGAATGTCATCTTTTCTCCCTAACTTTAAGATGAAAGCTAGAGTTTTAATCTGTTAAAAGTGTGAGTTACAGTAATAGATTTTCTAATGCTGAAACATCTTTGTCTTCATGTGGAAAGATATTTGTTGATCATACTGGATTCAATTTATTCATATTTTATAGAAGACTTTTTTACAGGATTAGTCTGTACAGTTGGCCCCTGAACAATATGAGGGTTAAGGATGTCAACCCTTACGGTGGGTTTCCTTTTCTCATGCTCCATCAGCTGCTTAAAATCACTCCACACTGTGGTTGGCTTTCTGTATGGACCAAGATTCTTTTTTCTCCTATGGGTATAGTCTATCTTGGAGCTTTAAATTGCCCTTGTGTCTTGCATCAGATTAATATTGTTTTATAATATTGTTATATTATTATTATTATTCATCTAGTTAGAATGTCATCTTTTCTCCCTAACTTTAAGATGAAAGCTAGAGTTTTAATCTGTTAAAAGTGTGAGTTACAGTAATAGATTTTCTAATGCTGAAACATCTTTGTCTTCATGTGGAAAGATATTTGTTGATCATACTGGATTCAATTTATTCATATTTTATAGAAGACTTTTTTACAGGATTAGTCTGTACAGTTGGCCCCTGAACAATATGAGGGTTAAGGATGTCAACCCTTACGGTGGGTTTCCTTTTCTCATGCTCCATCAGCTGCTTAAAATCACTCCACACTGTGGTTGGCTTTCTGTATGGACCAAGATTCTTTTTTCTCCTATGGGTATAGTCTATCTTGGAGCTTTAAATTGCCCTTGTGTCTTGCATCAGATTAATATTGTTTTATAATATTGTTATATTATTATTATTATTCATCTAGTTAGAATGTCATCTTTTCTCCCTAACTTTAAGATGAAAGCTAGAGTTTTAATCTGTTAAAAGTGTGAGTTACAGTAATAGATTTTCTAATGCTGAAACATCTTTGTCTTCATGTGGAAAGATATTTGTTGATCATACTGGATTCAATTTATTCATATTTTATAGAAGACTTTTTTACAGGATTAGTCTGTACAGTTGGCCCCTGAACAATATGAGGGTTAAGGATGTCAACCCTTACGGTGGGTTTCCTTTTCTCATGCTCCATCAGCTGCTTAAAATCACTCCACACTGTGGTTGGCTTTCTGTATGGACCAAGATTCTTTTTTCTCCTATGGGTATAGTCTATCTTGGAGCTTTAAATTGCCCTTGTGTCTTGCATCAGATTAATATTGTTTTATAATATTGTTATATTATTATTATTATTCATCTAGTTAGAATGTCATCTTTTCTCCCTAACTTTAAGATGAAAGCTAGAGTTTTAATCTGTTAAAAGTGTGAGTTACAGTAATAGATTTTCTAATGCTGAAACATCTTTGTCTTCATGTGGAAAGATATTTGTTGATCATACTGGATTCAATTTATTCATATTTTATAGAAGACTTTTTTACAGGATTAGTCTGTACAGTTGGCCCCTGAACAATATGAGGGTTAAGGATGTCAACCCTTACGGTGGGTTTCCTTTTCTCATGCTCCATCAGCTGCTTAAAATCACTCCACACTGTGGTTGGCTTTCTGTATGGACCAAGATTCTTTTTTCTCCTATGGGTATAGTCTATCTTGGAGCTTTAAATTGCCCTTGTGTCTTGCATCAGATTAATATTGTTTTATAATATTGTTATATTATTATTATTATTCATCTAGTTAGAATGTCATCTTTTCTCCCTAACTTTAAGATGAAAGCTAGAGTTTTAATCTGTTAAAAGTGTGAGTTAC
>SJYC01049856.1:0-10565 GCA_006408675.1 Madoqua kirkii | reverse complement strand
CTCTCTCTCTCTCTCTCTCTCTCTCTCTCTCTCTCTCTCTCTCTCTCTCTGTAACAAAGAAAACTGAGCCCCAAGGAAGCCCGGCTTGTTACGAGCGAGTTTGTGTACTTTTCAACATGTTCTTGCTGTCTTATTTCAAAGGAGTAAATAATGGTGCGATTCTCGAGGAGTGGAGGAGGGTAAAAGGTATTTTGCAGAAGCAGGCTATTGGGCAGTCTTTAAAAATCTCGAGTGCCAGGGGTCTCTACCTCCTCCTGTTCTGGCTCAAACCTCTTGCCCCTGCAGCTAGCAGCCCCCGCTGCTGCTGCTGCTAAGTCGCTTCAGTCGTGTCCGACTCTGTGCGACCCCATAGATGGCAGCCCACCAGGCTCCCCTGTCCCTGGGATTCTCCAGGCAAGAACACTGGAGTGGGTTGCCATTTCCTTCTCCAATGCATGGAAGTGAAAAGTGAAAGTGAAGTCGCTCAGTCGTGTCCGACTCTTAGCGACCCCATGGACTTCAGCCTACCAGGCTCCTCCGTCCATGGGATTTTCCAGGCAAGAGTACTGGAGTGGGGTGCCATTGCCTTCTTCGGTCATTTCAGTCATAGTATATTCACTGTGTTGTGTAACCATTGCTATTACCAAATTCAAAAACATTTTCATCATCCCATAAAGAGACTCCATACTCGTTAGCAGTCATTTCCCAGTCCCCCTCCCTGGAGCCCCTGTTAAACACTAATGTACTTTTTCTATGGATTTCCCTATTCTGTGTATTTCACTCAAATGCAGTCATACAGTTTGTGAACATTTGTGCCTGACTTTTTTCACCTGAAGTTATCTCTGTTGTGCCATGTATTAGTACCTCAATTTTTATGCTTGAATTGTATTCCATTGTACAGATAGACCACATTTTCTTTATGCATTTGCATCTGGTGAACATTTGAGTTGCTTCCACATTTTGGTGATTATGAATAACACTGCTTTGATTGTTATGAGCAGTCCTGTACAAGCTTTGTTGGAATATCTCTTTACAATTTTGGGGGTATAAATTTAGGACTGGAATAACTGGGTCATATGTTTAATTTTTTGAGGGAACACCAAGCTGTTTTCCACAGCAGCTGCACTATTTTACATTCCTACAAGCAAGGTAGGGATCCAATTTATCCATGTCCTCGCCACCTTTGTTATTTTCAGGGTTTTTAAAAATTACAACCATCCTAGTGGGTGTGAAGTGGTATCACTTATGGTTTTGATTTACATTTTCCTAATGGTTAATGATGTTGAGCATATTTTCATGTGCTTATTGGCCATTGTATATCTTCCTTGGAGAAATTTCTATTTGTGCCTTTTGCCTGTTTATTAACTGGGTGTTTGTCTTTTTGTTGTAGAGTTGAAGAGTTCTTTATGTATTTGAATGCTAGACTCTTTATGATTTGCAAATATTTTCTACCATTTCCCAAAAGTGTAAATTTTTTTTTTCACTTTCGTATTAGGGCCCTTTGTTGTTTGCAGTCACAAGCCTGCCCTCATGTGGTTTTGGAGTTCAATGAACACTATTGGCATAGCCCAGTTCACTTTTAGTGGCAAATCCAGACATATGGCAGGAGCAAATCTGGTCCTTTCTGGAGGAGTCTACTTCTCAGATTTTAACAAGACCCTCACAGATAAAGCTAGCCAAACATACACACAGTTTTTAAAAAGCCACTATAAGCACAAATAATAAACTAAAGGTGTAGATCTCCAAAGTTACTATCAGACGCAAATGACTTAGAAAGATGTTTAAATAAATGAAAGGATATAAAAAAGACAAGGAAGATATATTAATAAATAAATATCAGAAAGAACCAAATAGAATTTCTAGAAATGTAACTAAAAGATGAATGTTTTTTTCTTGTGTGGTAAAATAGACATCATGTAAAATTTACTGCATTAACCATTTTAAAGTGTGCAATTCGGTGGCATTTAGTACATTCATAATCCTGTGCAATCATTATGACTAGTTACAGAACATTTTCATCACTCCAGAAGGTAATTTGTACCCATTAAGCACTCACTCCCTATTTTCACCTTCCCCATCCCTTGGCAACCACAAATCTACTTTCTGTCTTTATAGATTTACCTACACTGGACATTTCATATAAATGGAATCATCATATTAGCCTTTTGTGTCCTTCACTTAGCATAATGTTGAGTTCATCCAGTTGTAGCATGAATCAGTATTTTATTTCTCTTACTAGGAGGTATCAGGCACCAGCCTTCAGGAGTGAAATGGATCTGATATCCCCATATAGCAGCTTGAGGTGACCTAGGTGTGGCGTTGGCACTACCACACCAAGATGGCACACTTGCCTGCCATCTCCTTGCTGAAATCTGACTTGCTGATGCAGCCTCAGTAGGTTTTACACAGGGATGCACTCTTGAAAACCAAATTTCTAGTTAAACCACTCTATCCATGAGGAGTCCTGCTGGGTGACGAAGGAACTGATGATCCTTGAGTGAAGACCAGGAATCCTGATCCTGTCTGTAAACTGAATCAATCTCTAGATGGGTTTTAAGGACTCTAGCAGTCAAGAAAGCTGTACCATTATGGACATTTTGTACTCATAGATTACATTTCTGCTGCAAGTGGGGTCACCTGTCCTAGCTGAGGCCAGCAGTGAGGGTGGGGTGGAGGGATTTTTGGTTCCTTAAGGCCTACAGGAGCCCATTCATAGCCCTGTGTGGTTTTTAATTCTTAGTTTTCCCTACAGGGGACTCTAGCCAGGCATTTGAAATATTTTCAGTGCTTGACCAAAATTTTCTATAGAGCATCCCTGATAATTCACCACAGAAAAGACTGGCAGCAAAAATGGGGTGGCTTCTGATGAAACCCCAGTGATGTGATGTCAGTTTTTATTAATTATCATACATAGATTATTCATTCATGTCAAAAGCCAAAACTTTGGCTTCTTAAAAAAAGAATAAGCATAGATATAAGGGGCATATGGAGGTTTCTCATACCTACCTTTGCAAGAACCATAGTTTTCTGTAATTTCTTAAGACTGTCTGTATACTGACTGAGAGGAAAGCTCTCTGAGGCTACTTGCATATGTAGTCCTAGCCTTTAGAGAGGACTGGAGGGAAGGAAAGACAGCCTGGAGACAGACGTCTGTTACTTCTTGCAATTTTATGTGGCAGTAAAAGTGATTGATATTTGCATCTCCTATCCTGTCTTGAAACACCACATACCCTTCAGGTTTGTACTATGGAACTGAATCTTTTGCACATGAAATTCTGGTCCAGAGGCTGGGGCCTTTTTTGCTGTAACCAAGAGTCAAGAATAAAATTCTATGATGTTTCTTTCAATTCTACCCAATTTCGCTCCAATAAAAATTAACTTAAAAATTCTGCCCAATTTCTTTGGTCAGTGTTCCCAGAAAGTTTGTAGAATGGCTGCTGGTGATGGCTGCAGGCACTGATGCACGAATCTTTACACTGCCTAGGGCATCCTGGGCTCAAGGTTCTCAAGGTCTGCTCCCTACTGCTGCATGGGGTCCTTCAGAGGGAAACTTTCCATGACCATCTGCATCCTTCCTATGATCTAGGAAAGTACTTTGCAGTCTACCTTGTGTGTGTCCATGCTCAGTCGTGTCTGACTGTGATGCCATGGACTCTACCCAAGCTCCTCTGTGCATGGGATTTTCCAGGCAAGAATTCTGGAGTGGGCTGCCATTTCTTACTCCAGGGGATCTTCCTGAGGCAGGGACTGAACCGGTATCTCCTGTGTCTCCTGCACTGGCAGGTGGATTCCTTACTACTGAGGTAAGGACCTCAGTTTATAGTGAAAGAAAAATAGTCTGGTAATTACCATTGGCTTTCAGCTATTTCAAGTCATGTATTCTGACTCAGTGGCAAATAATGTATACAGGGGCCACAGAAGTGAGCAAGGTCTGGAGAGAAAGAAAATATATGAGATTTTCACATAAAGCAAAACAAGACAAGTGACACAAAAGAGGAGCAGAGCAGTCTTATGGAAGTTCAAAGGAGGGAGAGTTCACACCCAGTACAAATCCGGAAATATATGGAAGGTGTGAAACTGGACATGAATCTTGAACTGTGATCGGGAGTTCTTTTCTTACTTTTTAAAAATAAATACCATTTCCCTTCAAACTACAAAAGTAATGATTGATTGCTGTAATAAATTTGCAAAGTATAAAGAAGCCACTGCTGCTGCTGCTGCTAAGTCGTTTTAGTCGTGTCCGACTTTGTGTGACCCCAAAGATGGCAGCCCACCAGGCTCCCCCATCCCTGTGATTCTCCAGGCAAGAACACTGGAGTGAGCTGCCGTTTCCTTCTCCAATGCATGAAAGTGAAAAGTCAAAGTGAAGTTGCTT
The DNA here is from genome assembly GCA_006408675.1 of Madoqua kirkii. Taxonomy (NCBI): domain Eukaryota; kingdom Metazoa; phylum Chordata; class Mammalia; order Artiodactyla; family Bovidae; genus Madoqua; species Madoqua kirkii. The sequence goes on along the minus strand of SJYC01049856.1, from coordinate 6,211 downwards.
AGCGACCTTGTGGACTGCAGCCTACCAGGCTCCTCTGCCCATGGCATTTTCCAGGCAAGAGTACTGGAGTGGGGTGCCATTGCCTTCTCCCGAAGAAGCCACAAATGGCGTCAAATCATATAAACTCACCCATAACCTTGTCTATCATCCTTATGTGGTAATGACAACTTTCTTTTTTTATGTATATATTTTTTACAAGTTCTATATTACAGTTAACCATCTGATATTTTATCTTAGTTATCTACCATTATATCATAATTATTTCTTATACTTTAAAGTTTTAAAATTGTAGAGTATGATAATTTATTATTCATTCATGTGTTTTCTCATTCAGTCATTCTACCAATATTTATTGCCAACCATACACACTTATATTTCAGTGTCCAAGAAAACTGCCTGACGTGTTTTGGATGGTCAATGAATATTTATTGAATGAATGAATAGATTTCAAGCACTATTCTGAATTACCAGTTTTCTTAATCATTTCCCTAGTGGTAAACTTTTTTTCCCCCCTTTTCCCCCTATTTTATAACAAGTACATTTTGGGGCATGAATTATTTGTGGGAAGAATTTCAGTGAGTAGAGTTCAGAGACTGGAGAGAGAGTCTAGGCAGATAGCTCAAAATGAAGATGACACAGAAAGAGTATATTTATGGGCCAGGAAATAGTTCAGTTGGCTGGAGATGAACTAGGGGAGACATGGGAGCCAGGACTGAAATGTGGTAATAGTTTGCGTGTGTCTAGAAGTTCCTAATTTAAAGAATGCTTTCATGAGCATTAGTTTACATATTCTTATGGCATTATTATTTCCACTTTATAATAAATGAGAAACCTGAGGGTGAGAGAGTTTGACCTGCTCAAGTTTGCACAGCTAGTAAGAGATAGAGGTAGACTTGGGCTTTTTAGGAGTCTGGGTTTCATCTTGAGAGTAATGGGGGGGTTGGAGAGGTTTTTTTTTTTCTTCTGTAAGTTAATTTATTTATTTTAATTGGAGGCTAACTACTTTACAGTATTGTGGTGGTTTTTGCCATACATGCACATGAATCAGCCATGGGTGTGCATGTGTCCCCCATCCTGAACCCCCTCCCACCTCCCTCCCCATCTCGCCCCTCAGGGTCATCCCAGTGCACTGGCCCTGAGTAGGCTACCCACTCCAGTATTCTGGCCTGGAGAGTTCCGTGGACTGTACAGTCCATGGGGTCGCAAAGAGTTGGACACTACTGAGCAACTTTCACTTCATTTCACTTCACACCATTAGGATAGATTCTTTTTTTAATTAATTTATTTATTTTAATTGGAGGCTAGTTATTTTACAATATTGTAGTGGTTTTGCCATACATTGACATGAATCAGCCATGGGTGTGCATGTGTCCCCCATCCTGAACCCCCTCCCACCTCCCTCCCCATCTCGCCCCTCAGGGTCATCCCAGTGCACTGGCCCTGAGCACCCTGTCTCATGCATCAACCTGGACTGGCCATCTGTTTCACATATGGTAATATATATGTTTCAAGGTTATTTTCTCAAATCATCCCACCCTCGCCTTCTCCCAGAGTCCAAAAGTCTGTTCTTTACATCTGTGTCTTTTTTGCTGTCTCGCATACAGGGTCACTGTTACCATCTTTCTAAGTTCCATATATATATGCTATGAACATTCATGTACAGGTTTTTGTGTGAGCATCACTTTCATTTCATTGCTAGAAATCCCCAAGTATTCGATATCTGGATCTTCTGGTAGTTGTATGTTTAGGTTTTTCTTTTCTTTTTTTTTTTTTTTTAAATAAACTGCCAAACAATTTTCTGGAGTGGCTATACAAGTTTATACCCCTACCAATATCTTTAATAGAGGGTCTTTGTATCCTCACCAACATTTTTTTCTTAGCCATGCTGATAGGTATGCAGTGATGCCTCATTGTGGATATCTCAAGAAAATTTGCTTTTTTTTTTTATGGGTGATGATATTGAACAGCTTTTCATGTACTTATTTGACATCTCTGTATGCTCTGCAGGTCTGTGCATGCCTTTTGCATGTTTTCTAGGTGTATTGTTTTTTACTGTTGAGTTTTGAGATTTCTTTATATATTGATATATTCTAGATTTATTTTTAATAGTTATGTCATTTGCAAGTATTTTCTCTTAGTTTGTAGCTTGTCTTTTTATGCTTTCAGCAGGGTCTTTGGGAGATTGAAAGTTTTTTAGAAAAATTATTTATTTGGCCATGCTGAATCTTAGTTGTGGCATGGAGGATCTTTGAGCTTAGTTGCAGCCTGTGACATCTAGTCCCCTGACCAGGGATCAAACCTAGTGCCCCTGCACCGGGAGCATGGAGTCTTAGTCAGTGGATCACCAGGGAAGTCTCAGAAGAGTAAAAGTTCTTTAAAATTTATTTTCTCCAGTTTTATTGAGATGTAATTGACATACAGCCCTATATAAGTTTAAGGTATACTGCATAATGACTTGTTGTTGTTCAGTAGATCAGTCGTGTCTGACTCTTTGCAACCTCCTGAACTGCAGCATGCCAGGCTTCCTTGTCCTTCACCATCTCCTGGAGTTTGCTCAAACTTGCGTCCATTGAGTTGGTGATGTCATCCAACCATCTCATCCTCTGTCACCCCCTTCTCCTCCTGCCTTCAATCTTTTCCAGCATCAGGGTCTTTTCCAATGAGTTGGTGATTCACATCAGGTGGCCAAAGTATTGGAGCTTCCACTTCAGCGTCAATCCTTCCAGTGAATATTCTGGGTTGAATTCTTTAGGACTGACTGGGTTGATCTTGCTGCTGTCCAAGGGGCTCTCAAGAGTCTTCATCAGCACCACAGTTCAAAAGCATCAATTCTTTGGCACCCAGCCTTCGTTATGGCCCAACTCTCACATCCGTACATGACTACTGGAAAAACCATAGCTTTGACTATATACACATTTCAGCAAAGTGATGTCTCTGCTTTTTAGTATGCTGTCTATATTTGTCATAGCTTGTCTTCCAAGGAGCAAGTGTCTTTTAATTTCATGGTTACAGTCACCACTCGCAGTGCCTTTGGAGCCCAAGAAAATAGTCTGTCACTGTTTCCATTGTTCCCCCACCTATTTGCCATGAAGTAATGGGACCAGATGCCATGATCTTCGTTTTTTGAATGTTGACTTTTAAGCCAGCCTTTTCACTCTCCTCTTCCACCTTCATCAAGAGGCTCTTAGTTCCTCTTCACTTTTTGCCATGAGGGTGGTGTCATCTGCATACCTGAGGCTATTGATATTCCCCCTCGCAATCTTGATTCCAGCTTGTGATTCATCCAGCCTGGCATTTCACGTGATGTACTCTGCATAGAAGTTAAATAGGCAGGGTGACAATATACAGCCTTGATGTACTCCTTTCCCAGTTTTGAATCAGTCTGTTGTTCCATGTCCAGTTCTAACGCTTGCTTCTTGATCTGCATACAGGTTTTTCAGGAGGCAGGTGTGGTGGTCTGTGATTCCCATCTCTTTAAGAATTTTCCATAGTTTGTTGTGATCCACATAATCAAAGGCTTTAGCGTAGTCAATGAAGCAGGAGTGGATTTTTTTTGAGTTCTCTTGCTTTTCCTGTGATCCAATAGATATTGGCAATTTGATTTCTGGTTTCCTCTGCCTTTTTAAAATCCAGCTTGTACATATGGAAATTCTCAGTTCATGTACTGTTATAGACTAACTGAAAGGATTTTGAGCTTCGCCTTGCTTGCCTGTGAGATGAGTGCAACTGTGCAGCAGTTTGAATGTTCTTTGGCATTACCCTTCTTTGGAATTGGAACAAAAACCAACCTTTTCCAGTCCTGTGGCCACTGCTGAATTTTACAAATTTACTGGCATACTAAGTGCAGCACTTTCATAGCATCATCTTTTAGGATTTGAGATAACTCAGCTGAGATTTCACTACCTCTGCTAGCTTTGTTTGTAGTAATGCTTCCTAAGGCCCACTTAACTTCACACTCTAGGATGTCTGGTATTAGGTGAGTGAACACACCATCGTGGTTAGCTGGGATATTAAGATCTTTTTTATATAGTTCTTCTGTGTATTCTTGCCACGTCTTCTTAATATCTTCTGCTTCTGTTAGGTCCATACTGTTTCTGTCCTTTATTGTGCCCATCTTTGCGTGAAATGTTCCCTTGGTATCTCTAAGTTTCTTGAAGAGAACTTTAGTCTTTCCCATTCTGTTGTTTTCCTGTATTTCTTTGCATTATTTAAGAAAGATAAGAAAGAAAGGATTTCTTATCTCTCTTGTTATTCTTTGGAACTCTGCATTCAGATTGATATATCTTTCCCCATCTGATGTAATAGACATATAGCCCTGTATAAGTTTAAGTTATACTTCATAATGACTCAGTGTACATGTATTATGAAATGATTACCACAATATATTTAGTTAGCACACATTTCCTCATATAGTTATGAAAAATGTGTCCTGGTAATGAGAACTTTTAGGATCTAATCTGTTAGCAACTGTAAAATTTATCATGTAGCACTCTTTTTCAAAAAAATATTGAAGTATAGTTGATGTACAATATCATATGTTACATGTATAGTACAGTACAGTGATTCATGATTTTTAAAGGTTACCATGCATCACTGTAAAGTGTGGCCATCATGTTGTACATTACATTTACAGTATTTATTCATCTTACAACTGGAAGTATGTACCTTTTGACCACCTTCATCCATTAAAAGTTTTTAAATTTGATGAGATCTGATTGTTCAGTTTTTCCCTTTAGGCATCATGCTATGTCTAAGAATTCTTTGCCTAGCCCCAGATCCTGAAGGCATTCTCCTATTTTCGTCCTAAAAGCTTTACACTTTTATGATATACTTTTAAATTTGTGACCCATTTGAGTACATTTTTGTATAAGATGTGAGGTTGAAGCTGAGGTGTATCTTTTTGCCTGTGAATATCGAATTGTTCCTTCACCATTTGAGTTCTTTTGCATGCTTGTCAAAAATCAGTTGTGTGTATTTGCTGTGCTAAGCTCAGTCATGTCTGACTCATTGCGACTCTATGGACTGCAGCCCACCAGGCTTCTCTGTCCGTGGAATACTCCAGGCAAGAATCCTGGAGTGGATTGTCATTTCCTACTCTAGGGCATCTTCCCAACCCAGGGATCAAGCCTGTGTCTCCTGCATCGCAGGGAATTTCTTTACTGTCTGAACTACCAGGGAAATCCCATGGACATAATTGTGTGCGTCTATTTCTGGCATCTCTATTCTGCTTTTCTCATTTATTGATATGTGTTTGTCTCCCTGCCAATACCACACAGTCTTGATTTTTCTAATTATGTCTGAAAATCAAGTGGATTGATTCCTCTCACTTTATTCTTTTAAAAAATTGTTTGACCTGTTCTAGTTCCTTTGCCTTTCCATATAAAGTTTAGAACAAGCTTTTCTATGTTTGGGGCTTCTCTGGTGGCTCAAATGTCAAAGAATCTTCCTGCAGTGCAGGAGACATGGGTTCAATCCCTGGGTCAGGAACATCCCCTGGAGAAGAGAATGGCTACCCACTCTAGTATTCTTGCCTGGAAAATTTCATGGACAGAGGAGCCTGTGGTCACAAATAGTCAGACATGACTGACTGACCAACACTTTATATGTTTAAAGTAAAAATCTTGCAGGGATCTCGCTAGGAATTGCTTTCAAACTCTATACCAAATTGGGAAGAATTAGCCCCTTTACTATGTTGAATCTTTCAACTTATGAACACTATATGTCTCTCATTGGGGGATTTGAAATAGGATGGTAAAGTGATTGATATGTGTTTTCTGAAAATCACACTGGATGTATGGAGAACCTGTTCAAGCAGGCAGATCAATGAGGAGATGTGTAGTCATTTAGGAGAGAGAGGGTGATGGTGTGAACCAGGTGATGGAGGTGGAGAGAAGAAACTAGCTTTGAGGTTTGTTTTTGAAGTGGAAGTAATAGACTAAATATAGAGATTAAGAGGAAAGTGCTAAGGATGATTTCTGGGTTTCTTGCTTGAGCCAGAAGATGACACCTCTTACAGAGGGGAATATGACAAGGACCAAAGTTTTGGGGAAAGAGAGTGAATTTGATTGTGGATGTTGTGCATTTGGGTTGTTTGTGGGCTTTCCAGAAGTCTATTGTATCTAGTAGGCAGTTGAATGGGACTTCCCTGGTGACTCAGTGGTAGAGAATCTGCCTGCCAGTGCAGGAGACACAGGTTTGATCCCTGGATCAG